>OVAP01005493.1:0-12957 GCA_900406295.1 Aurinia saxatilis | reverse complement strand
AACTGTGTAAAAGTGAGAGTGGATAGGGAACTGAAGAAGATGGTGAAGAGGAATCGATGGGGAAGAGATGATGAANGTGAAGAGGAATCGATGGGGAAGAGATGATGAAGAACCGATCTAGATCTAGATCGGAGGAAGAACGCAAACTGCGCAAGAGTACCCTAGAAGCTTCGGGAGAGAAAAAGTTCCGATCAGTAAATTGAGTTTTAATTAAGTACCCAACTTACGAAATGTTAACAATTTAAGTATATTTCTATTTTATAACAATTCACATTTTCGCATCTTTTTTCAATCTTTGAGTATCCAGTGATTTGCCTTTTCCTATAGTATATGGCCATTTCAACGAGCAAAAAAAATTCAAATTAGGAGTATGTTTTTTTTGCTTGTAGGTTTTTAATGACTTTCTCTGGTGAAATATGCACTTTATGTCTTGGATTCCTCTTAAAAGTTTTCTTTTTTCTTTTTTACCTTTGTTGAATTATGCATTCCAATGTTTACATGTAATAATTTAGTTATTGGCCTAATTAAGTAGGTGTACATGGAGTATAAACTAGAAACCGTAAAAACAATGAATTTAGTATTTCCAATGGTCCCTCATTTTGAGAGAATACATAAAAAATGAGGGAAATCATCTTCTGCATAAAAATAAGGAGAAAAATAAGAAATGTGAACACTATTCACACCCCTCATTTTAATGTTGAGCTTTTTATTTGTAATTTGATCCCTAAACTCTTACATGTTTTCATTTTATACGTAAATAAACTTTACTTAATTATTTTGTTAACTAAATAAAAATATATAAATAACTAAAATAATTAATTAACATACTTGGTTAAAATAGTAAATTAAAAAACTAAAAAATGCGATAATGACATAGATTAAGAAAATACAATGATATAATCAACAATATCACTGAAAATACATAAGTACTACCGGACATAGCAATTTTTAAAAGCATAAAATAAACTTAGCATAACAACATAGAAGATGATTTAAATTAAACTTGACAATAACATAAAAAATGACTTGAAATAAACTTAACATAACATATATAATGTGTGTTTGATTTAAATAAAATCGAATTTTAATTCAGTTATTTTACAAAAGAAAGTGAGTGGCTATCATTTATAAATTTAGAAAGTTAAAGGATGTTTTAAAAAATAAAATATAATTGAAGTATAGAATATATCTAGAATATTTTTTATTGAGAGAAAAAATGAGGGGAACCATTGGAGTAAAACCCTCCCTCATTTTGGTGTTATCTTATTTTGATTGAACAAATGAGGGAAACCATTGGAGCTTGTCTAAAAAGACTAGATATTAAACAATCCGAAAAATATAAGAGGGATGTCCATTTTGGTTTATTTTTCAAATTTTAGTGATATAAACGTTTTTTTGTATGTGATAAAAAAAAATCTTTTGTATTTTGGTTTGGTTCATTTTTATCTTCTTCAATTTATGGAAATTAGAAAACGAGAGGATGACTCTTTATAGTGCTTAATTTTTTTATACTTGTCGTAGTTTGATTTAATGAATTAATTGAAGTAATTAATATAATTAGTACGCAATAAATCTGATATATCGCACTATTTTATACTAATTCACTTCACACCTTTTTCAAACTTGGAGTAATGTGATTATCTTTTCCTACACAAGGCAATATAAAACTCATTTGTATTTGGTTTGCTTCAGTTTGATTGTTTTCAGTTTAGGAAAACTATAATCTGAGGGGATGACATTCATATTGCACTTTTATATTGTTTTAATAGTTTTATAACTGTGTAATATGATTCAGTAACTAGCTACCCAATAATAAAACCAGTACATGGAAAATCGATATTAAAATCTGAATAATCTGAATGATTTTACGGTTCCCAGCCATATCAAAATAAAAAACAAAACAAAAATATTTCAAAATAGTAACCAAATAGGTTTTGTAGATGACCACAAAATCAAATAAAAATATCTAATTGTGGTATGGTTAGGTACTTCAGTGATTTAATTTGTTTGTTATTTTCATTCTGAAAAATGACTTTAAAAATTGTTATTATTATATTAAAACTAAAATCCAATTGATTTATCTGATTTTGTAAATTTTTAACGATTATCAATTAAAAAACATTAGGATATTGGTCCGCACCCGGTGTGGACTCGACTTTAATCGATAAAAAATATTTTATACTTTGTTTTGTGATTATCCGAAAGCAGAAAATAAATAAATAAAAAAACATAAGTGCAGTCTAATGATAAAAATGTGTTTGGAAACAAAAATAATAAAAGAGCAGATAAAGTATAGTGGACAATTATTGCAAGTTGTTGAATACTTCCATGTAAACCATTTTCATGGTTTTCTTTTGATCGTTTTCGTCTTTGTCCGTAATCAAAATTTTAGGTTCGGTCATAGAGATAACGCGACATAGAGTTGTCGATGTGAGAACATTGACCTGGATAGATATACGTGATATTCAATGCAAAATGATTTAGTAAAGTAGATAATTGGAAGAAGAAAAAATAATTGTCTTTTTCTCGGTGATTGCAGATTTCTCTCGCCTTATATAACAACTCAAAACGCCTAAACTGTTAAGGAAACTAGTCCAAAAACCGACCTAATTTTATGAAGAGGTGTGTAGTGTAGGTACTCGATTCGGTCAGATTTTGGTTCGTTTTAAAAATTTCCGTTTCTCATGTGGACCAAAAAAAACTTTTATGTATATTTGTAATTTAACTTTGTAAACAAATGAAATTTCGGGAATTAAACACTGCAAACTGATTCAAACATAAACTTTTTGCTTTCCTCCAGTGGATGAGATCATGAGAATAGATAACAGATATCGACAAACATGGGAATGAAAACTATAATCACATATACCAACAAATATCAAGATGAAACATAAACAGAATGGTAATGTACTTGGAGGAAAACTCGTCAAGCATAACAATACTCGCTAGCAAGTGAAGCCTAATGCACAAGTATGAAACCAGAGCACGAGTCATATTAAGTTCATGACTATATGGGAAGTTTTGATGTTGTTATCTCAGCGATTGATCTTGAGTTGGAACAACTTAAGAATCTGAAACCATTAAAGGATTAGTTACATGGCAAGGAGTGTGCACTATTTGGATTGGATGCCCATTAGTACAGTCCCCTGTTGCTATAATTATCCATGTTAGATGCAAAGTCAGATATAATCATTATTACTAATTGTAAGTTTAAAAGGCAGCCTGCTCGATCTGTTTTGTATATTTGCAAGAAATATAAACTTTTTCCAAGAATCTACAAGTGCAGAACAAGAAGATCAAGCCAGGGAAACAAAATCAAATAAAGGCAAACAAAAACTGAGAAACAAATTATAACATAGATCATAATCTTGTTCAAAGTAGAAGGCAAAGGAGAAAACAACTCAACAGCTAATTAAGTAACATTAAGTAACCTTGGAATATAAGGGCAGACATACGGGATACAGTTTTTGTTGGAAGATTCTCCGAGATCCACTTCTTTGAGGGATCCATCAGCTCCAACGATGTAAGCTACATAGCGAGTGGGTTTCATTACATCTCTATCTTCATAAAAAACCACGGCGACTTCCTGCTCCTCGTCTATGAAAAACGTCGCATTTTTAAACGCAAACTGAGACCCGGTGAGTGGTGTCATATCGACTTGTAAGAAAACGTTTTCGCTCCACGACACATCGTTGGGCTCAATCTTGGTGGTGATCCATATCTCCTTCATTAATGTGTTGCGTTGCTGATGTAACAGCACAAGCTGCTCTTCTCTAACAATAGATAGAGTCGCAGTGTCGTGGATATGAAACCGATCAAGGGATGGGGGCAGAGGCAAACGCATCCCAAAACTCTCTGTAGTGAAATCAAAACATGTTATGAAACTTATATCTAATGCTTGTCCCCTATCTGTAGCAAACCAATAGGTATCCCCTTGAGGCCTTGAGAGAGACGCCATGGTCATGAAGCCACATCTACGAGAGCTGAGTGTTGCCAAAATCAAGAGCCCTCCATGAACTAGAACCAGAAGCAGAGTTCAAGTCGTATATGCTGAAGTCAGCATTAGTGGACTCCATAAAATTTCAAGACTTTGTGAGAATTGCTCCTCTTGTCGTACCCAAGAGCATACGAATACCAGTACAAATTCCATAAATTGGGTGCGGGCTCGATCGACCGAATTTGTCCGAATAGGGGTTGCAAACCTCGAGCTTCGGGTTGTATGGGGAGATGCATAACAATAAACCGTGGCAATGAAAGACTTGAAATACTTTGATTTCATCACCTAAATGGTCTAGGCTAATTAAGTTTAGACTTGATACATGATTGTTCTTCTTCGTGAAGATTGATGCTCATCCAGTAAATCTTATAATTCATTACCATGACCAACATTACCCTATTAAACTCCCTTTCCAAATCAAGAGCAAGATGTTTCTTTGCGAAGCTCTTACATCTGGATAAAGCTTTCCACGTTTTGCAAGTAGACCGGACTTTTCTCAGAGATGTCATCGGAACCCTCAAGAGCACCTCCTCAGCCAAATCGTTTGGAAGATCCATGACAACAACATGCTTCTTCTTTTTAGAGCTCTTACTTTCGGGTATACTGTTACATTCTTCGCAACTTGATGATTGGACTCTTTTCAGAGATGCCACCTCCTCCCTCGACATCTTCTTTGGTCAAAAGGGTAACTTAGGTAAATAACTTAGGTTTTCCTCTGTTACCGACCTAATATCAGGACAGGTGTGTAGTGTAGTACTCGGTTCGGTCGGATTTTGGTTGTGTTTAAAAGTTTCTGGTTTCGCTTTTGGACAAAAAGAATAACTTTATGTACATATTTTACCTTGTTTGCAATTGTCTCTCTCTTTGTACATTTTTTACCTGGAGATATGACAAAAAATACTTCACATTATCTACCTCGTTTGTAAATTGTCTCTATGTACATTTTTGAAGGGTTGCGAGTTGATACATGATACATGATAGTTGATAGTTGATACGATATAATAAAACCCTTTCCACTATTTGAAATAAAACTTCGTATGCAAACGAAATTCCCGGTTAAAATATGGCAAAATGAGTATTGAGCTAACTGTAATATAAACGTTTTGCCTTCCTTCCAAATTTATAGTGGCCAACTTGTATGATTAGTAGTGGATGAGATTCCATAGTTGATATTGACAAATAAGAGTGAGTTTCTCAATTCCTAGATTATGTAGATAGTTAAAAGTTAAGTTTATATCGAATTTAGGATTGGATGGATGTCCGTGTTTGTTTCAACACTAAACCCAACCTTTTAAAAGATCACCTGATGGTGTTCGATCAAATAGGCTTGTTTGGTCAGATAGCATCATGTCTTATATATGATGCGAATGAATCCCAATTTAGAAGATACATCAAAACCATATATCCCAACAAGGTAGAAGAGAACAACCAAGCCAAAGTTAGTCAAGGTGGTTTAAGCTTTAAAGTCCCCCAGAGATTTTCGAGCTCGAGCACCGTGCTGTCGCAAGATAAGGTTATAGCTTCAAACACCTATCGGCATATGCAATCATTTTAAATTCGAAGTGTTCTTTACTTCACTAAGATCAATAAAAGAAAACATTCATATCATCATATTGTTCATTTGACAAAGATCTCGACCCTCAGTTTAGTGGAATCACATCAAAACCTAAACACGGATCTTGCATCTACAATGGTAACAACATTCTTAATTTTACACAAAACTATTACACATATGCCTTCCCAATTCATGCCATTATTACTACGAATCCCCCAAATTCAAACAGATTCTGGAATATATATATATATACTCAAAGCTAATGTAAATAAGAAGAAGAAAGATCCCAAACTGTGACAAATTGATGTATATCCAAAATTTACATGTGAAAACTGAAACCACAAAAAGATCTCCTCTCACAGAAGAAACCTCAAAAAACATACGAGAAAACAAGGGCGCGCTTGGTCGAACACGGACCAGCCCAGCCACCGTAATTTTCCCTATCGCTTTTTTTTTTTCATACAACATAAGAAAAAAAAAAATGAAGATGGGTGAATCACCGCCGTTGGATCTTACCAGATCCGATCATCTAACCAACAAATTCAGTGGAGAGAGAAACAGGAGATCAAATCCCTCTCAACGCGGCGCTGCGTTTTGGAAACGCAATCGTCATCACCAACCGCGGTCACCAAATCAGATCTACAAAGAGGACAATTGAAATTGAGATGATGAAGCCATCCTTCAAGACACTCCTTGTGAAACACGTGTCGACACTTCAGCTTCCTCACTTCTTCCCCTTCCTTCAGCTTCGATAGGCAAACCACACAATCCGAACCCGAACCGGAACCGGTTTCTTCTTCTCCTCCTCCTACGTACCGGTACGAGAAGAGCCGGTTCAGATTCAGCTGATCTGCTAAGACAATTATGTTGGTTAGTCCAGATGCGATGAGAGAGGAGGAGGAGGAAGCGTCGTCATCGGTGGTGGTGGAGGAGGAAGGGGAAGAGGAGGAGAGACGGTTGAGGAAAGATCGGAGACGGTTGAGGAAGACGGCGAGGAGAGAAAGGAGCATGAGAGGGATTGAATCGGAAGAGACGTCACTGAGCTGACCTTGTAGCCCCATTTTCTTCTTCTTCTTCTTTCTTCTTTCTTCTTTCTTCTTTCTGTTTTTTTTTTTTCTTTCTCTCTCTGTTTTGTATTATATATAGCTGTCTTTTGCTTAACCTATCGCTCTTTATATTTCATCTTTATTTTATTCATGACTTATTGATTTTTTTTATTGCTAGCAAGTACAGTAGTATTTATAATACTTTTTCTATGAAGAAGAATTATTTATGTATTTTGTAACAGAAATCAGTGTATTGACAAGGAAAGATGAACACAACAAAAAATGAAGTATTTCCACGAAAATTTACCAAATGGAAACCAACAAAGAAAGCAAATCAAATTAAATTTTAGAATACTTTCTATATGAGGAATGATTGTTGTATTTTTATTAACAAGCAAAGATAACAAAGTGTATAGAAAAGAAAAGAAATATTTCAAAGGAAACATACAAAATGGAATTGATTAAATATTATGTATTGTCTATCTACAGATAATTTTATCAATAATTAAACGAAATACAAACATTATTTTATCAATACAAAGATAACAACAAAAGAAAAATACAGTAATCTATATACATAAAGTTAGTTTTTTTCTCTTTTGATGAAGACACATCATCAACCACATGACATCACAATCATTTATATAATTAATTTTGATTATTTATCAATTAAAATTTAATTTATATATTAACTCTAACTAATACTTGGTGGTTATAAAATTTGAAAAATTATTACTCAAATTATAGTTATAAAAATGAAACATATAGAATTATAGTTTTATGAAATAAATCCCTTTATATTTTAAAAATAAATGTTGATTGTTTATCAGGTAAAATTTTATTTTAAACATTTATTATATACGGTACCAACACACAATGCTTAAAGGAATTTGAAAGTTATTATTCATATTATAAAATAAAAATTCATATGATTAAGATTTCATGAAATAATAATTAATAAGGGGTTTAACCACATATACCCATTTTTATCTCATTAATCACATATACCCACCTTCTTTCATTTCAGTTATTTTTCTTGTAAGAAGTCTAAAATACCCCTATTTAAATATTAACTATCTATGGGGTTTTAAGGTTGAGGATNGTTTAACCACATATACCCATTTTTATCTCATTAATCACATATACCCACCTTCTTTCATTTCAGTTATTTTTCTTGTAAGAAGTCTAAAATACCCCTATTTAAATATTAACTATCTATGGGGTTTTAAGGTTGAGGATTTTAGGGTTTAGGGTTTAAAAACCCTAAACCCTAAAATCCTAAACCCTAAAAAATCTTCCCACCCCTAATAAACCCTAACCTCCTAAAATATAAACCTTAAATCCTAACAATTAAACCCTAATAGTTATTAAAAATTAAACCCTAAGTTTATAAGGGTTTAACCCTAAATTCTAAACCCTAAGAAATCATAAACTCTATAATTTTACTAAACCTTAAATCCTAAAATTCTAAACCCTAACAAATATATCATTTATAATGAAAAATAGCTTTGGTAAATGAAGGGTATAATGGTATTAAAATAAAGAGGTGGATATATGTGATTTAAAAAAAAGGTGTGGTTATATGTGGTTAGTGGGCATAAAAAATTGGGTATATTTGTCATTCTCTCAATTAATAATTCTTTTATCTTAATGCATTGCATATTTTATTTATATTAAATTAATTTATAAAACTCCAGGATATCAAATATGTTTCAAATAATAAAAATCCAACTATATAAAAAATGCATGATGAAGCAAAAAATATTATTACTCCTCAGTTAAATGAAACGAAGTGGGAAGAGAATAAATTTTCAAAGCTCAAAGTAGAAATATAACCAAAATAAATAAAAGAGAATTAAAGAGGCAATAAGTCTCTTGAAGTCTCACACGACATATATTCAAAATGAAAATTTTAAATATATGAAAAATACAAAAATTGTTCTTAAAATGATATATAAATATCAAAATGATTAGCAATTATTTCACATGAAAGTAAAAAATGAAATAACCAATTGAATTTATAACAAGATATTAGACTCCATATTTAAAGATAAGTAATTATTTTTTCCAACACAAATAATAAATTGTTAACTTAACCAAGATTCATATCATAAATATAAAAATTAAAATAAAACCTAAAAAAACCGTGATCGTACACTAAATAGTTATTAAAGATATTGGTATAATGACGTATGCTGTATATAATTATGGAGATTTTTACTATATCAATTTTACGGTCATGCAATATACGGTCGAATAGTAAATCACACAAAACACAAAGACTATGTATTATAGATATTTTTGAACAACATGATGAATTTTTTTTCCAGAATTATACTACAATCACAAAAACATTTATAGAACATCGTTATCCCAAAAACAAATCAAGTAATTAAAAAAATAAATTAACACATTCTGCATATAGTGTGGATCAACCACTAATATAAAAAAATGATAATCATTTGAATTTGGATAATAATAATCATTTGTGACACTTCTGACCATACGTAAAAATCACTTGATTGGGCATAGAAATTGTTAGGGCCAACAATTAAGGGATATAAATTCTAAAGTGGAAGTATTCATTTTACTTTTGCATATCTTCAATTCTTAGTGTCCACATATAATAAATACAAAGCACAACCCGGTGCAAAATAAAATTATATCATTTGAAAGCACAACTAGTCATAAATAGCTTGATTATGAACTCTTATTTTTGTCAATCTGCTTACTACTCCGATGGTTATATAATTAAATACAAATGAAACTAGTCATAAATAGCTTGAACATAACATGTGGTCTGGTATTCACAAATCTAATTTTATAAAATTCAACATAACTTCTCTAGTTCTCGTCCCCTAGCACAACGCAACACACACAAATATATAAGCATCATAAATAATCATGTAAAAAATATACAACTTCCAAAAACGTCTCTCTCTATAAAACACTGTCTTTTAGACAATACACGTTTTTTACATTCTATAAGCAAGAAAAATATAGAAGATTTGTCTACAAATAACAAAACAAAACAAGACTTTAAACCTTTTCTCAAAACACGGTAAGTGATTTTGTTTTCATATAAATATGTTGTTAAAAAACTAGAGAGTGGGATTAGAATAGTAGTGGGAGGTGTGAACGTCTTATAATCTAATTAGAAATGGAGGGGACCAAGTTATTAATTTTTTAAGATGATAGATAATTCGAGAACAATCTGTTGAACTGATGAAGATTTTGCACGATCCTCGCTAACTTGTTGTCTCACCACCTTCCTTATTTTATACATTTTGGACCCCCAATTATCATATCAATTCTACTCTTTCCACCTTATAAAAATAACAAACACACACTCCTACTGATGTCTCAATAAATACACCTTATATTATTTTTAATTAATAAAATTATAAATACCTATATCCATTTCACAAAAATATCATATTGACATATATCACATAAGTTATTTTATTTTAAAACATACATATATGTGTTTTATTGTATATATGCTACAATCAGATTATAGCCGGTTTTCAAATTACAATCGATTTAGTTTAAATGTTTACCCGTTTTTTTACCTTAATTGTATTTATACATATTTCTCATTTTGTCTACAAATGATTAAATCTAAGATTTTAGCCTCATAGATCAATAACACATGAAAACCTTCAACCACATCAATCAAATCTCTTGTTCAAAAACATAAACTATGGAGAGACAAAATATGATATTTACTTATGAAATGCATCAAATGAATTCAACCACATCGCTTAGATATGGTTGGTTTGTGATGCACAATCCGAAGTTTAATTCATTTGATGTATTTCATAAGTAAATATCATATTTTGTGACAATAGTTATGGTCTTTGTCTTTTACATCTCTTTTTGTCAACAAATATCATATTTTGTGACAATATTAAAGTGTTTTTGTTTTTTTGTTGATCATTTGAGATCGTAAAAAATGGGTTACGCCACTTTTGAAAAATCACAAAAAATATCTTCATAATCTAGTCACTAACGCTTCCAATACAGTCGTCGGATTCTTGTTGATGCCGACGATATCTTGAGGATTAACCATTCCTCGAAGAATCTCGTCTTTTACATATATGTGTTTTAATGTATATATACCACAATTAATTTATTGCCAGCTTTTAAATTACAGTCGATTTAATGTCAACCATTTTTTAAAAATGCATTCAAGTATGTAGAGTTTGAACCAGACATTATCCTGATGTAATGAATGAAAATCAAAGGACAAACATGATGATCATAACTAAGGTGACTCAAACAAAAGAGTGACGGATAAGTAACATTAATTAGTTATGCATTATAAAAATGACATACGAAGCTGTGAAAGTTTTAAATAATGATTATAAGTTCTTTAAGAGAACAAAACACTATAATTATAAGTTGGGGTTTATAGTTAAAAAGAGAGAGTGGGAGAAAAGAAGTCTATGTTTCCGCCGTCCAAAAGATCTCAGAATCCACCGACTGATATAAAAAGACACAAGTTGGGATTAAGAAACTTGATTGCCACATTAATTAGGCCACAAAAATAAATAAATCATGCACCATTGATGATAATTTGATATAATGATAACGAAATGGCGCGCCATGGTGTTTAAATAAATAAATAAAACTCCAAAAAGAGAAACGTAAAAGTGATTTAACGAAAAGGATGTAATTTTGTCTTGTACATCATAATTAGCTAAGGTTTGATTAGTCTGTGATTACCAACTCTAATTAGATGAGCATTGTGTGGTCTCAAAACATGTAAGAGTTGAATACTATTATTAAACAAAAGAGCATCTCTCGTTTTTCATATTTTTTTTTGGAAGAAGAGGTAAGGCATGTAATGTCTCAGGCCATTCGTTTTCTAAACCTTGATGTGGCTCAATGGAAACCACATGTGACATGTAGAAAAAGGGCACGTCGCACTCATCACGGTCTCAGAAGCAATCAGACCAATTTCAGTGGATTCCATTTGGGCCAAATGTTCATACTATATGGGCTTTACCATATCTCCAAGCCCAATTTGTTATGAGTAAACCATTACATTACTTTCTTTTGAGAGAATGAAGATTAGCTTCATGTTCTGCTTAGATAAATAGGCATACTCACATACCAAGCATCTTGTATTGGTAAACTTGGTAACTTTTCTCTAATTTACCTCTCTCTCTAAGATGGTAATTTTTTTTTACTTTTTCCTTTATCTTATCAAAAAAATCCGAACAAAAATATATACTAATTCTTTTACACGGACACTCATACTAGACTTAGATAGTCATTATTGGCCGCCGCTCGAACTCGGGACTAACAAAACTCTTCCTCTCCTATTGGCCTGAGGTTCACCGGCTGAGCGACCCGCTTCGGATTCTTTGAAACATAAGCATATGTTACCCATTATATTATAAAAGAAATTGTCCAAACTCTAGGGGTTGGTAGTATTAGCAATTAGGAGCATGTGGTGGATCATAGAAACCATAATTGAAGTAGTCCGGACGGATGAGGAACAAGAATGGACCACTCTTTTCTACTTGTCTTCATGTGTCAACACATATACTTGAGACTGACTATTTTGAGGTTGTCCTCCTCATATCATTTCTAGATGTAGACCACACCTCTCTCTTTCTATCCCACATTTACAATTAAACAACCGTAGAATTATCCTAATTTGAACACAGGTTAGTTCTTCTAAGTTTACTTGTAAGTATGGCTCTTGTGGTGAAAGCAATTCATTGATTTATTGATGGGCTTATTAGTTTGCAAGCTTACAAAATTATGTCATAATTGTATGTTGGAAGGTTCTTAAAAGCAGGGTGTATTTGTACTTTCAGTAATGAAAGCATTATCACACTATTATCACATTATTATCATTATGATATAATGTAGTGATAATATATAGTCGTAGCTGTAATGCTCTTTATTAGTCTGCCAATCATTACCACCTTAATGATTTCGAATAATGATCATTTGATTCTCGATCGAAATTCTTAATCTCTGTATCTCATCATTTACTTTGACCCTTATCATTATCTCTCCCTCTCTTTCTCTGACGCTAATTTACTTATATGTTCTATTCTCACTTTGAATCTTAAGAATTCAACCTCGTTTGAGGGTTTGAGCATTCCAACAAACCCTTAAATCCTCAAATTTTAAGGGTTTGAGCATCTCCAACAAGCCCTCAAATCCTCAAAATTTGAGGGTTTGAGCATTCCAACAAACCCTTAAATCCTCAAATTTTAAGGTTTTGAATAGTGAAACCTCAAATTTGAGGTTTCACTATTCAAAACCTCAAAACTATTTATTTTTTTTTTTTTGGTCCCTATAGTTATACTTTTCATAAATAATTGTACTAAACTTAA
>OVAP01005491.1:0-12959 GCA_900406295.1 Aurinia saxatilis | reverse complement strand
ACAGCGATAGAAAGTAGTTGTTAAGGTCTTAATTAGTCAAAAACACAAACTATTAGCAGATCATATCCTCGAAGGAGAGATTTGAACTGAACACTCTAAGTGATGTAGTTCATGGAGGATAGCTTAGTAACATTAACCATGTTGACGGAAAGAACGNTAGTAACATTAACCATGTTGACGGAAAGAACGGATGATTGCGAGCCAGCGGAATTGATGACTTCAGCGCCGTTAGTTTCAGACATGATGAACAAGATAGAGAAGAAGAAAAGAATTATAATGGAGGTCCTTAAGAAAGGAGATTACATCCCACATCGGGAATTGGAAGGATCACTAGTAATATATAAGTAGATTGGGTCTCTCCACTAATTGTCAATTGGCTTTTAGCTGGAAGCCCATGAAACTTAACATGGTATCATAGCCCATTAAGCCCAAACGGGCATAACCGAACCACACTATCCAACCCGATCTATCATCGATCTGACCCAAGTCGGTCCATCGATCTTTGCCCGAGCATACCGAGATTAATGGTCAAAGAACCATCATCTCGAGGGGGCGTATTAGGGATTACTTCCCACATCGGGAATTGGAAGGGATCACTAGTAATATATAAGTAGATTGGGTCTCTCCACTAATTGTCAATTGGCTTTTAGCTGGAAGCCCATGAAACTTAACATCAAGGTCACGAGGTCGGCATTCGCAGGGACGGTTGTGACGGGTGAAATAGATGGAGTCTGGTTGGATACCAAGGGCAGTGTTAGAAGGGATAGTGAAACCAAAGTCAAGAAGCAGGGCCTCACCACCAAGAGAATCTACATCAAGAACCGTGTCACATTAGAAATCTGGGTTCTCTAAATAAGGATTCTTCTTGTAGATGCGGAAGCAGTTCCTTCGGCATGGGTCACTCTCAACCAACAAGACCTCTCCTGATGTTGTAACAGCAATGCTAGAATCCCATGATTCATGACCATAAAGCATTGGCAATGATTTACCATCGGTGACGTCCTCGAATTGACCTTGCCGTCCAGAGAGATCTAGGACTCGAACATAACGACAACTTGTTGACATATAAAGACGGTAACCCCGTAGGACCATATAAGATATGCCACTCAACCAGTGCGGGTTAAAGAGAGGAATGTCAGTGTAATGAGTATCACCTTTCTTGCAAAAGCTCATATAAGTGTGGCCAGGGAGGTCGAAGAACCACACCACAACGTACTCTTTTGCACCCTCATCAACCCACAAAAGGCCCCTCACAAAATCACATTTCAGCCCGCTGGTTAAAAAGCCACTACCTTCCCTTACAAATATATGGGGTAATCGACTCTAGAGACGGAAGATGGATGGTTTTCTTGGTAAACGAATCTATGATATATAAATTGGAATCAGAATCTAACATCAACAACCAGTGACCCGAGTTTGCTAGGAATCGAGACCCTGAAAAGTCTCCCAGGTCTCTTTCGATCTTGCCTTCTTTCGAGTTGTAGAGAACACAACCACCATCTTTCGGAAAAAGCAAGAGCCCCGGATATGCCCTTTTCTGGAGGAACCTCGAAGAACCTTCAAGATCCGACGAGCTCCGGCTTCGTTTGAGTGGAAAAGCTGCCTTCATTGTCAGGAAGTAGATTCTGGCGTTAGTCAATTTGGGTATTTTCCTCTCTTTTTCTATATGAACCAAGTTTGTACCTTCTGTCAATGCTGTCATTGTGTGGAATATATATATAGGTGTAATATTAGAATATAATCCTTTTTAAAGCAAAATTAAGAAATATTTGGTGTCCCAAGCATCCACCGATCCTGGCTAACTCTATTGCATGCGATCATCAATCCTCCTGCCTCTAAACAACATAGGTTCCTTCTCACACTAGCTTGGCAAGCCTTGATTTACGAAATGAGCGTCTCCACAGATCCATCCACATATCGACGGACTCAATCGCCGCTCAAATTAAACTCACTCTCAAGAACAAAATTTCAACAGTAAACGAACAAGTTCCTTACTCCAACTCTGGTTTCATCTCAACGAAAGAGGAACAGCCGCATCGTTACTTTCTGGTTACAGTCCTAACTAGGGCAACCTCATTATGGGCTATCTGCTGGGCTTCTAACAAATGGGCCTCGTACTTGGGATTTAAGTTATTTATCTCTTACCATGGTTCAATTACGTTCTCTACTTTTTGGGTATTATTACTAGTTGAGCTAGCTGTAAAAAGTTGGCCTTCTTGCCACAAGACAGGTTAATTTATAAAATGTTTAAAAAAAAAAAAATGAAAGTACAATACTAACTAAAAAAAAACTGATAATAAACCCTAAATCCTATACCGTAATCTCTAAATAAAAAAAAAACATTACCAGATAATAAAAAGGGAAAAAAATTTAGAATAACACATATTATAGTTAAAACTACTATTTTGTTAAGTCAAAGTTTGGGCCAAGTGATATTTTATAAATGACCACCTTGGCCGTCAATCCTTTGATAAAAGAACATTAATTACAAAAAATATCATTACTGAATTTTACAAAAATAACGAAAATGCCATTATTATCATGTGGTGGCAGACTTTTAATTCATGACAGATTTATTAAGACCGTGGCAGATTTGTTTTGGTATGTTATTCTAGTCATGAAAAGTTTTGGCTTTGGCAGATTAATAAAAAAAGAGTTTAATTTTCATGGCAGATTTTTATTTTTACGCAAATAACAGATTTGCTTATCCCGTGACAGAATTATTTATGTACAATAGATTTATTTATTTTATGATAGTTTTTTTTCGTCTATTGAAGACAGTTTTGTTTTTACGTCTCTTTGACGGCATATGTTTTATAAAACATGCTACATTTTGTCGAAACTTTAACTAATGGAATAACACTTACGTGACGGCAAATTTTTTTTACGTTGCCACATATTTTTTTTCGATCACAAAGGGAGCATCGTTTGATGGCAGATTCTTTTCTCGAAGTGACGGCAGACTAATTTCTTACAAGAATAACACTTTCTTTGGCAACATATTTTTTGTGGTAGATTTTTTCTGATAGATTTGTTTGACGTTATGGCAGACTTATTAAATCATCGACAGCTCATCTCCCACTAAATTAGATAATTCTGAGTTTCGGTGGCTAAAATTCGTGGTAGATTTTTTGTTACCCGATGGCAGATTTGTTACTGAGGAAGTTTCTACTTCCTTAAAAAATTAGGGTTTTCCTTATTTGGCGGTTTCTCTTTTGTAGCGTCGTCTTCTGCCTCATACCCACAAAAAACACATATTTGGCTTCTTTTTTGCTCTAGTCATGGCTTCTTCTCTTATTTCGACATAGTATACCACAATTCTACTTTCTTTTCCAGCAATTCTCCTCTTTCTATAGAGATCCAGAACAAATCTTTTTCTTCCATGAACCAAGTTGTTCTTGTATGTGGTTCATGGATATTCGAGAAGAACAGATGGTTATTTGTGGCGGATCCGAAAAAAGTTGTAAAATTCTTGCAGTGAATGATACAACTAGGTTTGATGATGTACTAAAGATTGACCATGAAGATTACAAGATGGAGAAGAAACGGTATGAAGTTTTGTTGAGTTACATGTTCCCTAAGAAGAGGATGGGGACGTTGCCAAGAGATACACCTCCAGTCTTTGTTGGGAACTCTAGACAATTGAATGAGTTCATCCTCCAATGAAAAGCAGATCCTATTAGTCTTTGTGTGGAATTTAACGAAAAAGATGTTAATCAAAGGAGTGAAGATGATAATATTTCTGTTGGTGGAAGATCGAGAAAGCGTGTAAGAGACAATATTTTCGACGATGAAGACGATGACAAAGATGAGAACAAGGTGATGTCCACACACGACAACAGTGAGGAGGAGGAAGATGATGTATACATATTTGACTATTGTGATGATTCAGATTGAGCAACATCGGACGATGAGGACTTTAGTTTGTTAGGAAGGCCACCACACAAAGATGGAAAAAACAAGTCAAAACTATTAAGCGCAAGATTGAATCGAGTGGACGTGAATGCTAAGTTGGATTTAGATTCGCTGAAAATAGCCATTGGTCAAAAATATAAAACGAAAGATGAGCTTGAAACAAGATTGAAGATCATATCAGTGTTAGATCAGTTCGATTTTGATGTGAATATGTCTACAACATGTTTATACATTGTTAATTGTTGGGTTGAGGGTTGCACATGGAGAGTCCAAGATTCACCAATTGGAGACTCAACTGAATTTTGTGTGTGGATAGTAGAAGACGAACATACATGTTCCATTACTGAGCGTTCTGCCCGTTCAAGACAAGCAACTCCAGAGGTACTCGGGCTACTGTATAAGGATTGCGTTGGTGGGGTTGGTCCAACCATTAAGCCTATAGATGTGGCTGATGCAATGAGAAACACATGTAAGATTGAGGTTTGTTTTTTTTTCTTCCGTGGTAGTTTTTTATTATTTGACGACAGACTTATTTCACTTACAGCAGATTGGATGCTTAATGTGACAGATTTGTTTCATTAAAGGACAGATTTGTTTTCCGCACAGCAGAATTATTTTTAGTGACGGCAGATTTTTTACTGACGTCATGTTTTCTTTGTTTGCTTACAGATGGAGTATTGGAAGGCTAGGCGTGTATTGATAGCTGCTAGGAACTTGGTGTTGGGCACTTCAGAGAATGGTTACGCTGAATTACCTGCTTACCTATACGCGATTAGGAAAGTAAACCCCGGAACGCTTACTCGTCTTGTAGTTGATGATGAACAGAGATTTAAATACCTCTTCCTCTCGTTTGGAGCAAGTTTGAGTGGCTTTCTTTACTGTCGTAAAGTGATTGTTGTTGATGGTACATTTCTTCAGGGAAAATACAAAGGAACATTATTAAAATAAATTAAACTGCCACCAAAATAAATTAAACTGCCATCAAACATAAACAAATCTGCCACAACCATACAAAATCTCCCACCAAAATAAACAAAATTACCATCACACATCAAAAGTGTATAGACACAACATACCTCATCATCTTTTATTGAGTTTGTTGCCTCCTTAGAAACGGACTGAGTTTGTTGTCTCAACAGCCTCAATTCATTATCAATTGAATCAAACTTCTTATGAATTCTTGCCTTGATAGGTGCAAGTTTTGCCTCATACCTATCATCAGCAGTTGATTCCACCAGGTTTGCAACCTTGTTAGGAAGGTTTTTGTCCATGGCAGTGACCTTCTCCGTCAAGGTTTCTATGAGCTTCAATACGCCAGCGAATGTGGGATCACCATCATGCCTTCCGGGGTCATCCTCGGGAGCCTAAAAAATATAGAAAAGAAGTACAACAAACCAGAAATCACAACACATTATTTTACTATTTTTTCAAATAGTTTTCAACTTTAACTCACCCTTTGTGTTTCCTTCTTTGCGGATGCAACCTCTTTAGTTTTCTGTAACTTCTTGGCAATCATGTTCTTTCCATCATCCTCATCATCAATCACTTTTTTTTTCCTTTTTCTCTTACTCCTCACTGCCACAATATCCGCTTCCCAAAATGTCGAGTCAAACAAGCCATTAACTTTGTCTTGTATCAAATTGTCAACCTATCTATCTACTTCCTCAGCCGGAGTCCATTTAGGATAAAGCTCCTCTAGTTTATCAATCAAGTGTCTTACATGTAGCTAGCACAACCAAGAAGTACAACAAATTAGTCACTTAAATGTATAATCAACAACCAAAGAAATACAACATTAAAGGAAAACTGCATACCTTCCCATGTTTTTTCTCCTCCTCAAGAAAAAATANCCTCCTCAGGCAAAATCTTATGCCATTCCAGCTTATGCTTACGAGATCCAACATAAGACAACAAAGGAATCTCTGCGTCTTGTTGGCGCCTTCCAAACAGATCTCCTAAGAGATGAATGGACTCGTACAACCAAATCTGTAGAACTTGTACAAACCTACGAATGTTATATGAGTCCTTACATTCACCGATACTCATATCGAAGAGACCATCCAACAAACTCTCAAATGCCACTCTTCCCCATGGATAACTCTGAAAGCGATCCTCATCAAGAACCAGTCTCCCGGTGTCAATAGGAATCCAAAAAGGAGACTTCCCGTAGATAACAACTGACAAGATGACTAACCTAGCGACCATAAGCCTCTTCTCCAAACTCCACAACCGACATGTTGGCAACAGATCCAGCAACTTGTTTGTGTTAGGTGACCAAACTGAAGAGATATTCATTTCATCCCAAAAAGGTTCATGATCAATATCCAGTTGGGTCTCATCGAATGGCCCACAATTCAGATCGGTAATGTCTGAAAACTCATGCAAAGAATACCTAATAGGGCGGTTTTGTAGCACTGTCCAAAACTAGCGAGTCGTCTTAGTTACCAACTGATTAACAACAGTCTCGTGGATAAGGCCTCCCCGGAATATGAACGGAATCTCCGAGAACTTCAAAATCATTGCTAATGGTGATTCAAGCAATTTCTTCCACACGTCTAAGCCCAATTCTTCTTTCACTCTTGCGAGACTAGAGAAACGAGCATTGTGATTCGGACTCCTAAACTGTTTAGGCATTTTGCCATTTTGGAAACTTTCATCTAGGATAATCCTTCCCGCTTGAAGACTCCATATCTGAAAAAATAAAAATTTCTGTCACAACCTTGAATTAGAAAAATCTGTCACAATTTTGTAACAAATCTGTGGTCATAAAACATTATACGCGGCAAATTCAAATGATACAATTTCAATATCCTTGTGTCAAGAATTGAAAAATCGTATGATACAATTCCAATTTTTTAAAATCATTCCTGAAAAACTGATTCCTATAACAAACTCATTCTACACACATTTTAGAAACAATAAAATTATAGGGCATCAAACAAATTTCCAGTGAATGATGGTTATATGAAAACACAACCAAAATTGTTTCCTCTTTCACGGTGGATTCTGACAACAAAGAGGACCAAAATTGAACCACAATTACCGGATTTCGAGTTGTCTGTCTTCTTCCTCAGGATCGCGGCTGAAACTCCGACAGATCGGCTTGATCTACAAGGAGATGATGACGGCGGCTTCACCGGCGTTACAGGGACGAAAGAGGATGATGACGGCGGCGTGCTGTTGCCGAAGACTGGACTGAGCGAGAAGAGACCAAATCTCGTGACGAGTGTTCGGGACAAGCAAGCGAGAGTCGAGAGTTCGTGACGGAGACAAGAGTTGACGGCGGAGAGAGAGACCAACTAGGTCTGGAGTTGACAGCGGGGGAGAGACCTAGTTGACAGTGGGGGAGAGACGGCGGCCCAGGATCTTTTGTTGACAGCGGGGGAGAGACCAAATAACATCGTAGTCAAGAACAATGGGGTTGACGGCGGAGAGACCAACAAGGTAAAAGAGA
Source organism: Aurinia saxatilis (assembly GCA_900406295.1). Taxonomy (NCBI): domain Eukaryota; kingdom Viridiplantae; phylum Streptophyta; class Magnoliopsida; order Brassicales; family Brassicaceae; genus Aurinia; species Aurinia saxatilis. The sequence goes on along the minus strand of OVAP01005491.1, from coordinate 5,590 downwards.
GAAGATATTCTCCTTCCCTTTTTCTAAATTTAGTTTTTTACTTTTACGGTAGTTAGGGAGATTACATTGTGTTATGTTTTGTGTTAATTCTCTTTAATGTTGTATTTCCTTTGCAATTAAAATTGATTTTTTCTAAAATTAGTAGAAATTTAGTGGTAAATGGCACAAATGTAAATCAATTTTCAATGTAAGGGTATTATGTCTTTTGCCAAAACATTCGTGTTATTCTAGTACACACCACATTGAGGATGTTATTCTAGTAGTTTTGATATAATTTTATGTTAGTCTAGGTAATTTCTCTTAAAGTTTCGACAAAACTTAGCATATTTTATAAAACATATGCCGTCAAAGAGATGTAAAAAAAAATTCGTCAATAGACGAAAAAAACTCTCACAAAATAAATAAATATATCGTACATAAATAAATCTGTCACGTGATAAGAAAATCTGTCACCACATAATCAAAAATGGAAAATTAAATTTGCCGTAAAAATAAAAATCTGCCATGAAAATTAAACTTTTTTGTTATAAATCTGCCAAACGCAAAACTTTTCATGACTAGAATAACATACCAAAACAAATCTGTCACGGCCTTAATAATTTTGTCACGAATTAAAAGTTTGTCACCACATGATAATAATGGCATTTTTGAAAATATTGTTATTTTCGTAAAATCCAGTAATGGCATTTTTTTGTAATTAATGTTTTTTTATCAAATGATTGAAGGGCAAGGTGGCCATTTATAAAATATCACTTGGCCCAAACTTTCACTTGAAAAATAGTAGTTTTAACTAAAATATGTGTTATTCTAGTTTTTTCCCCAAACATTAATTACTGGAATAATACTTACGTGACGACAGATTTTTTTTACGTTGCCACAAATTTTTTCTCGATCACGAAGGGAGCAACGTTTGATGGTAGATTCTTTTCTCGAAGTTACGGAAGACTAATTTCTTACTAGAATAACACTTTCTTTGGTAACATATTTTTTGTGGCAGATTTTTTCTGATAGATTTTTTTGACGTTATGGCAGACTTATTAAATCATCGATGGCTCACCTCCCACTAAATTAGATAATTCTGAGTTTCAGCGATTAAAACTCGTGGCAGATTTTTTGTTACACGACGGCAGATTTGTTACTGAGGAAGTTTCCACTTCCTTAAAAAATTAGGGTTTTCCTTATTTTGCGGTTTCTCTTCTGTAGCGTCGTCTTCTGCCTCCTACCCACAGAAAACACATATTTGGCTTCTTATTTGCTCTAGTCATGGCTTCTTCTCTTATTTCTTCATAGTATACCACAATTCTACTTTCTTTTCCAGCAATTCTCCTCTTTCGATTGGAGAGATCCAGAACAAATCATTTTCTTCTATGGACCAAGTTGTTCTTGTATGTGGTTCATGGATATTCGAGAAGAACAGATGGTTATTTGTGGCTGATCCGAAAAAGGTTGTAAGATTCTTGTAGTGAATGATACAGCTAGGTTTGATGATGTACTAAGGATTTTCCATGAAGATTACAAGATGGAGAAGAAATTGTATGAAGTTTCATTGAGTTACATGTTCCCTAAGAAGAGGGTGGTGACATTAACCAAGAGATACACCTCCAGTCTTTGTTGGGAACTCTAGACAATTGAATGAGTTCATCCTCCAATGAAAAGCAGATCATATTCGTCTTTGTGTGGAATTTAACGAAAAAGATGTTAGTCAAAGGAGTGACGATGATGATTTTTTTGTTGGTGGAAGATCGAGAAAGCGTGTAAGAAACAATATTTTCGACGATGAAGACAATGAAAAAGATGAGAACAGCGAGGTGATGTCCACACACGAGAACAGTGAGGAGGAGGAAGATGAGGAATACAGATTTGACTATTGTGATGATTCAAATGGAGCAACATCGGACGATGAGGACTTTAGTTTGTTGGGAATGCTACCACACGAAGATGGAAAAAACAAGTCAAAACTATTAAACGCAAGATTGAATCGAGTGCACGTGAATGCTAAGTTGTATTTGGATTCGCTGAAAATAGTTGTTGGTCAAAATTCTCAAACGAAAGATGAGCTTGAAACAAGACTGAAGATCCTATCAGTGTTAGATCAGTTCGATTTTGATGTGGATGGTCTACAACATGTTTATACATTGTTAATTATTGGGTTGATAACAACTGACAAGATGACTAACCTAGCGACCATAAGCCTCTTCTCCAAACTCCACGACCGACATGTTGGCAACAGATCCAGCAACTTGTTTGTGTTGACGGCAGAGAGACCAACTAGATAAAAGAGAGAAGATATTCTCCTTCCCTTTTTTCTAAATTTAATTTGACATTTACGATAGTTAGGGAGATTACATTGTGTTATGTTTTGTGGTAATTCTCTTTAATGTTGTATTCCCTTCACAATTAAAATTGATTTTTCTAAAATTAGTAGAAATTTAGTGGTAAATGGCACAAATGTAAATCAACTTTCAATGTAAGGGTATTATGTCTTTTGCCAAAACATTTGTGTTATTCTAGTATACACCACATTGAGGATGTTATTCTAGTAGTTTTGATATAATTTTATGTTAGTATAGGTAATTTCTCTTAAAGTTTCGACAAAACGTAGCATGTTTTATAAAGCATATGCCGTCAAAGAGAAGTAAAAAAAAAAGCTATCGTCAATAGACGAAAAAACTGTCACAAAATAAATAAATCTGTCGTACATAAGTAAATCTGTCACGGGATAAGAAAATCTGCCACCACATAACCGAAACTGGAAAATTAAATCTGCCGTAAAAATAAAAATCTGCCATGAAAATTAAACTTTTTTGTTATAAATCTGTCAAACGCAGAACTTTTCAGGACTAGAATAACATACCAAAACAAATCTGCCACGGCCTTAATAAATCTGTCACGAATTAAAAGTCTGCCACCACATGATAATAATGGCATTTTCAAAAATATTGTTATTTTCGTAAAATTCAGTAATGACATTTTTTATCAAAGGATTGAAAGGTNCAAATGATTGAAGGGCAAGGTGGCCATTTATAAAATATCACTTGGCCTAAACTTTCACTTGACAAAATAGTAGTTTTAACTAAAATATGTGTTATTCTAGTTTTTTCCCCAAACTTTAATTACTGGAATAACACTTACGTGACGGCAGAATTTTTTTACGTTGCCACAGATTTTTTCGATCATGAAGGGAGCATTGTTTGATGGCAGATTCTTTTCTCGAAGTGACGGCAGACTAATTTCTTACTAGAATGACACTTTCTTTGGCAACATATTTTTTGGGGCAGATTTTTCTTATAGATTTTTTTGACGTTATGGCGGACTTATTAAATCATCGATGGCTCACTTTCCACTAAATTAGATAATTCTGAGTTTCGGCGGTTAAAACTCGTGGCAGATTTTTTGTTACGCGATGGTAGATTTGTTACTGAGGAAGTTTCCACTTCCTTAATAAATTAGGGTTTTCCTTATTTGGCGGTTTCTCTTCTGTAGCGTCGTCTTCTACCTCCTACCCACAGAAAACACATATTTGGCTTCTTCTTTGCTCTAGTCATGACTTCTTCTCTTATTTCTTCATCATATACCACAATTCTACTTTTTCTTTTCTAGCAAGTCCCCTCTTTCTATTGCAGAGATCCAGAACAAAAAAATTTCTTCCATGGACCAAGTTGTTCTTGTATGTGGTTCATGGATATGCGAGAAGAACAGATGGTTATTTGTGGCTGATCCAAAAAAAGGTTGTAAGATTCTTGCAGTGAATGATAAAACTAGGTTTGATGATGTACTAAGGATTGTCCATGAAGATTACAAGATGGAGAAGAAACGGTATGAAGTTTCCTTGAGTTACATGTTCCCTAAGAAGAGGATGGCGACATTAACCAAGAGATACACCTTCAATCTTTATTGGGAACTCTAGACAATTGAATGAGTTCATCCTCCAATGAAAAGAAGATCCTATTCGTCTTTGTGTGGAATTTAACGAAAAAGATGTTAGTCAAAGGAGTGAAGATGGTGATATTTTTGGTGGTGGAAGATCGAGAAAGCGTGCAAGAGACAATATTTTCGACGATGAAGACAATGACAAAGATGAGAACAGTGAGGTGATGTCCACACACGACAATAGTGAGGAGGAGGAAGATGAGGAATACAGATTTGACTATCGTGATGATTCATATGGAGCAACATCGGACGATGATGACTTTAGTTTGTTGGGAAGGCTACCACACAAAGATGGAAAAAAAGTCAAAACTATTAAGCGCAAGATTGAATCGAGTGCACGTGAATGGTAAGTTGGATTTGGATTCGCTGAAAATAGCCGTTGGTCAAAAATATAAAACGAAAGATGAGCTTGAAACAAGATTGAAGATCCTATTAGTGTTAGATCAGTTCGATTTTGATGTGGATAGGTCTACAACAGGTTTATACATTGTTAATTATTGGGTTTAGGGCTGCACATGGAGAGTCCGAGCTTCACCAATTGGAGACTCAACTGAATTTTGTGTGCGGATAGTAAAAGACGAACATACATGTTCCATTACTGAGCGTTCTGCCCGTTCAAGACAAGGAACTCCAGAGGTACTCGGGCTACTGTATAAGGATTGCATTGGTGGGGTTGGTCCAACCATTAAGACTATAGTGTGGCTGATGTAATGAGAAACACATTTAAGATTGAGGTTTTTTTTTTCGTGGCAGTTTTTTATTATTTGACGACAAACTTATTTCACTTACACCAGATTGGGTGCTTAATGTGACAGATTTGTTTCATTAGGTGATCGATTTGTTTTCCGCACATCAGAATTATTTTTAGTGACGACAGATTTTTTACCGGCGTCATGTTTTCTTTGTTTGCTTACAGATGGATTATTGGAAGGCTAGGAGTGTATTGATAGCTGCTAGGAACTTGGTGTTGGACACTTCAGAGAATGGTTATGCTGAATTACCTGCTTACCTATACGCGATTAGGAAAGCAAACCCCATAACGTTTACTCGTCTTGTAGTTGATGATGAACAGAGATTTAAATACCTCTTCCTCTCGTTTGGTGCAAGTTTGAGAGGCTTTCTTTACTGTCGTAAAGTGATTGTTGTTGACGCTACGTTTCTTCAGGGAAAATACAAAGGAACATTATTAAAATAAATTAAACTGCCATCAAACATAAACAAATCTGCCACAACCTTACAAAATCTCCCACCAAAATAAACAAAATTACCATCACACATCAAAACTGTATAAACACAACATACCTCATCATCTTCTACTGAGTTTGTTGCCTCCTTAGAAATGGACTGAGTTTGTTGTCTCAACAACCTCAATTCATTACCAATTGAATCAAACTTCTTCTAAATTCTTGATTCCATAGGTGCAAATTTTGCCTCAATCCTATCATCAGCAGTTGATTCCACCAGGTTTGCTATCTTGTTAGGAAGGTTTGTGTCCATGGAAATGACCTTCTCCGTCAAGGTTTCTAGGAGCTTCAATACACCAGCCAATGTGGGATCACCATCATGCCTTCCGTGGTCATCCTCGGGAGCCTAAAAAATATTGAAAACCAGTACAACAAACCAGAAATCACAACACATTATTTTACTATTTTTTCAAATA
>OVAP01005490.1:0-12959 GCA_900406295.1 Aurinia saxatilis | reverse complement strand
CCTGGACTTCTGATGTTGATTTGTTGGACTAGGTAGAAAATGCCCATTTGCGACTTAAAATGCATTTTTTCACAAAAACACGTTGCAAACAAAAAAATGTGAAATCCAGTGGTTTATGTTTCAAATCAAATAGTTTATTTGTTTAAAACACCAAGAAATCATATCGAAAAGCGGTAAAATATCATCCCTATCAAGTACGGCAAAAGCAATGGGATAATGGTGACAATTTGGATCCTGAGCTATGGCAAAAATAAGCGCACCACCTTGTCTAGTTTTAAGAAATGTCGCATCAACGCTAAGAACCTTCCTCATTGCTCTAAACCCTTCGATGGAAGCTCCCAAAGCGACGAATTAAGTATTTGAACCTTCTCTCTTCATCCAACACACATCTTATAATTGTACTAATATTCAACTTCTCCAACATGAACAAGTACGAGTGCAACATCTTGTAACTATCACCTACACCCCCACGCACATAATCCGCCGCTAATTTTTTTTCCTCTCCAAGTGGTGTCATGTGACACCAACACCGATGCTTTAGTTTGGACCACACCGATGATAAAGTTAACGGACGGTGTATCCAAAACACCCGGATAACATTCTCTTAAAACAGATGCCACTTAAGAAGTTGTCCCTTTCCTTCCATTGTTGGTTGTACTTGAAGACAACCGAAAGCATGAATGCATTTTTCGGCAAGGAACAAGCTTCCACTTACCCTCCTTTGCTAATTTAGGCTTCGACACTCGTATATACCAATTACACCTTGCTTGTAGACATTTCACCACATACCTTTGAGTATCCGTATTTAAAATTTTGAACTCATAACAATACTTGTGTGATGCTTTAATAATTATATCTTGCGCTTCATGCTTAGATTCAAACTCTTGACCTAATTCAAGCCCCGTTCCATCATCCCATTCCTCTATAATTTCCTTCTCGTTTTCAGCACATGGAATCTTTCATTCATCCCATTATCCACATCCTCAAAAACATCTTCATTCTCATGGTCATCCACATCAACATTCTCAAGCTCATCTTTCTCAAGGGCATCTTCATTCTCAAGGTCATCTTCATCCACATACTCATCCTCATCTTCATCCTCATCCACATACTCATCATCATCTTCATCCTCATCCAAACATCCTATATTCTCATCGCCAATCTCCAATGGGTCGTCATGTCCTCTATCCTCATAAATAGTTAGCGCATTCATAGTTCTACCATTTGATTCTATCTCCTCGTAATTCAGTCCAAAGAAATTATCCATACCCGCTTTGAAAACTTCCACATGCAAAAGACTACGCAATTCATTTTTATCTGCACTCGTGAGGTAATCATCATCATCCAAGATATATTAAGGAAACTTTTCACCCACTACTAGTGGAATATAGCTCAGTTTCAATTGTGTTCTACCTCTATCTATCCCAATCTTCTTAAATATCATATCCTCTAGGGCCGAGTAAGTTATCTCTTCCGTTGATGATGTCCTAAACGTTATAGCATACCCACGAGGTTCCTTTGAATTCCATTTATAACCATCTCCGTCACTATATAACACCCTTCATGTATTACTATTTTGATCATCGCACCTGCCAACCATAGTAAAAAATCATTTTTACATTCTGACTTGTCTCAGTTATACTGTGTGTACCAGTTGCACAACTACGCTAAGTTATACTATTTGTAACAGTTGTACCAATTTATGTAGTTTTCCCTAACTACGATCTTGTGTTTTCAGCAATTCATCCAATTCGTTTCCATTATTTCTATCTAACTATCCACCAATGTCACTATTCAGCAAAACTCTGAAACTATTATCCATCCACATCTTGTACAATCAAACTGAAATTGAAATTTAAATCAAAATCCAAAAAATCGACAAATTCAAATTTGGAAGCACAAACAAGGCAAATATCTAGTCCTAAATCTATAGAGGGAGTTGCATTCAAAGGATATCACCTCAATTTCAAAGCTTCAAGCCCAAATCCGAGATGATTCACCGAGCTTCAAATGGTCAATATCAGTTTCAATGAACCTCCTCTGATTGTGAATAGCTTCGAATTCGGTTCAATAACCAAACCCTAAACACCGAAACGCCCGTTAACCATCGAGAATAAAAGGATTCATGTCACAAATTCATGAGGGGAGGGAGTGATTTTCTTTTGTTCTTTCGCAGGGGACGAACACAGACGAACAATGGACTCGGATCCCACCATAACCCATTTGACCCGATCCAAATTTGTACTCTATTGTGATTGGTCGATTTTATTTTCTTTTCTGATTTTTTTTATTTGGTCGTGAGGGCAAAACAGGATTTCTATATTTCATTAATCCAAGAGAGTATATTAGTGATGGGAGGAGTGCAAATTTCATTTTGTTCTCAAAAGAGAGTATATCAGCAATTGATCCGTTCGGTACACACAAAGAGACAACAATAAGATAGCGGATATGTTAACAAGAATCACTGTACCATCAATTATTTATACTAGAATTTATTCACTATCGCCATCTTGTATTTAACATCAATTGTTTATCGATTCTCTGTAAACATTACTCATCCTTTCTAATAAGGGTTTAATGCAAAAAAAAAAATCCTTCAATTTTTTTTGTAAATTTAACTTCGAAGTTGGAAAATGCAAAAAAAAAACCTTAAACTCAAGTAACCAATACAAAATAACCCTTCAACTCAATTTAACAGTGCAATATAACTCACCGCTATATTTTTACTATCATAAAATGACACAAAATTGTTAAAAAATCAGTTTCGGTTTGAATTCAAACTCGCAATATATTGATATTCTAATAGATGTGTAATGAACAATCTAAGGAAACATTCCAGAGTAAACTATCTTAAATTTCTTTAATAGACTATATTTGATTCTGAAAGAAATAAAGATTCTCTCATGTGCCAAAAAATAAAAAAAAATTATCTTTTGTGCCTATGAAAATCAAAATTGACATTAAGATTTAGTTTTTTATTTTATTTTTAGTTTTATGCTACTTTTTTCTATTTCATGCCATTTTCGGAGGGTAAATTTACAAAAACAATCGAGTTGAAAGATTATTTTGCATGTTTTAATTAAATTCAAAATTTATTTTGCATTTTTCTAATGTCGAAAATAAAGTTGCAAATAAAATCGAATTGAAAAAAAAAAAATTTGCATTAAATCCTAGCTGTTCAACCCGATCCAATAATAAAGAGGGAAAAATGAAAATATCGGAGGCCACATAAACTTGTGGCTGAGAATTGAATATTGATGCTGACGTGGTACCCCCTCTCTTTTATACGAATCTAAATCCCTAATTTCAACATTTCACCTTAAAATCAAAATATTCATAAAAGAAACAAAAAGATCAGAGACTGCACGAGCTTCGCTTCCTCGAAATGATGATTGAAAGTAGAGATCCTGCTATCAAGCTCTTCGGGATGAAAATCCCTTTTCCGGAGCTGAGCGGAGACAAATCAGTAGACAAGGTATATTGCTTTGCTTCTGGTCTGTTTTCTGGATATGTTGTTTGTTTCATTGGACCTTCTGGGATGCCTTTAATTTTATTGTATGTGTCCCATTTCAAATCAGTTGTATTAGTTTCCAACTTTTCATGTTCAAGACTTTTGTATCTTGGATCTACAAATTGTTCTTGTTTTGCCCTTTAAGATGAGCTTATTAGTTTAAGCATAATTGTTTTATTTAATTGGTCACTGCAAGTGTTGTTACTAAATACATGTCTCTCAGGTTACAGCAGAGCAAGTCACTACAGAGTTATCAGAGAAGACGAACAACTGTAAGGAAAACAGTCTAAACAGTTCGCATGATTCCAAAGAGGAGACAGCATCAACCAATCAGGTAGACAGCAGCGACTCGCCTGAAGCTGACAATACTCAGGACGGTAAAACCCTGAAGAAACCAACCAAGATTCTGCCGTGTCCTAGATGCAAAAGCATGGATACTAAGTTCTGTTATTACAACAACTACAACATAAACCAGCCTCGTCATTTCTGCAAGGCCTGTCAGAGATATTGGACCGCTGGAGGGACCATGAGAAATGTCCCCGTGGGCGCAGGACGCCGCAAGAACAAAAGCTCCTCCTCTAATTACCGCCACATCACCATTTCCGAGGCTCTCGAGGCTGCAAGGCTCGATCCCGGCTTGCAGCCAAACACCAGAGTCCTCAGTTTTGGCCTGGAACAGCATGCTCCTCCCATGACCCTCCAGAAGCTCCCAAATGGAGCGTCAGAGAATGGAGATGATTGCTCTAGTGGATCTTCCGTGACCACCTCTAACAATCACTCAGTGGACGAATTAAGAGCACCCAGCTGCAGAGTTGTTGAACCACAAATGAACAGCAACAACATGAATGGTTATGCTTGTATCCCGGGCGTTCCATGGCCTTATACGTGGAATCCGGCGATGCCTCCACTAGGTTTTTACCCTCCTCCGGGCTATCCCATGCCGTTTTACCCTTACTGGACCATCCCAATGTTACCACCGCATCAGTCCTCATCGCCTATGAGCCAAAAAGGTTCAAGTCCGAACTCTGCTACTCTTGGTAAGCATTCCAGAGATGAAGAATCTGCGAGAAAGGACAATGAAACAGTGCGGAAACAGAGGAATGGGTGTGTTCTGGTCCCAAAAACGTTGAGAATAGACGACCCTAACGAAGCAGCAAAGAGCTCCATATGGACAACACTAGGAATCAAGAACGAGGGGATAAGCAAAGGCGGTATGTTCAAAGGGTTTGATCAGAAGACGAAGAAGAACAACAACGATAAAGCTGACAACTCCCATGTTCTATCTGCTAACCCTGCTGCTCTATCAAGATCACTCAATTTCCGTGAAAGAATTTAGAGTTATATATGTATGTGTGTATATATGTATGATTTTGTATGTATATATATTGGAGAGTGATGAGGTTTTTGATAATCAACTCTTTTCTTCTTCCTTGAGACGTTTATTTCTTCACCCCTTAAGTTAACCATTCAGAAGTTTTTGTTGATTCTTTTTCTTTCTTCATTCGACAAAAAAAAAAACATTAATGGTATAAAGTGGACGTTGAGCCTTGTTGCATTGCGTTGGCAGGCAAGTCGACACTTCTTATCTTATCAAGAAAATACTCAAAATAAGATAAAGAAGGTAAAACTTAGGGAAATTGTAATGTATTTTTTTTTTTTTTTGGATCAGTAATTAGTTTCTACAAAAAAATTTATTTTTATATTAAAATAAAAAAACAAAATTATTCATATACACTTTTATAAATATACTATTATACTTTTTTTTTTCTTACATGCTTTTTATTTTATTCAAAAAGCAATTTGCTGATTATCTTTTTTTTCTCACAAATTCTAATTATGTAATTCTTTCTTTCTTTATTCTTCTCCACACATTCCTTTTATTGAAGTGATTCATCTATATAAATGATGATTTGTTGTTGAGATTATACTCCTCTAAATAAATATCTTATAAGGTATTGTAATTATAAAGTCACAAATGAGTTTTTATAAGATTAAAATTATAGTACTAATTACAGTGAAATCTATATTAAATTAGACGGTGAAATATATATCGAAGTAATCATAATGAATTATACAATGACTATATATTGAACTATATATTGAACTACAAAGTGAACTATATATATAGTTCAACATATATATAGTTGACTATATAGTTGATTATATATCACTATAGTTGACTATATAGTGATATATAGTTTATCCAGATATGTTTTTCTCGTAAAAGTTGGAGAGAAAAATTTGAGTTTATCCAGATCTGCTTTTTCTCGTAAAAGTTGGAGAGATAAATTTTGAGTTTATCCATATATGTTTTTTTTTTTTTTAAAGTTGAAGAGAAATTTGAGTTTATTCTACAAAAAGTGTGGAAGGGACAAAGAAAAAAGATGATGTGCCAAGAGTATAATTGTCTACTTGTTAAAATCTATTTATATGATAAGTAAATATTTTATGTTACCTCATTTTGACACAAAACCATTATACATCTAATTTTCGCTAAAACTAAAAATAGTTAAAACAACAAAGGCGATGCAAGCTGATTTTAATTTCTCTGGTATTTTTTCTTTTCTCGTAGGTTTTGGACCTATTGGTAATGATTTCCTGTTGCTAATAAATTGTTTTTCATTTTAGTTTTAAAATCGCATATTTTACTTATTTAATATGATGGCAAAATTAAGACTATAAATGAAACTCTAGGAAAAAAACGATCTATGCCTTCTCTCTTAAACTTCTAGTGAGAGAAAGCTAATTTATTATGATTCACGGTCTCCGGCCGGTGTCCAGTGGTCTCTGATCATCGACACCGGCTGGCTTTTGTTTCTTTTCGTCTGGTCTTAGATAGTCTCTTTAGGTTTCCATATCGGGATGTTTAGATCAAGTTTTTGAGATTGTCGGAGGAAAAATTATATCGAGATCTGATCTGATCTTTTGATCCAGGATCCAGATCTTCTTTTAATTTTATATACTAGTCTAGTCTTGGTCTCGTTAGGTTGCTATGGGCCTCTTGGTCCGGTAACCTCTCAGTTTCGATTGATACTTTCCGATCTACTTGTATCTTTCTTCGGCTGGTACTAAGTCTACATGCACAAATTTTTTGAGTGTCTTCTTTAACTTCATTCAGTCTTAATTTGGTGAGATCTTGGATCAGGTGTTCGTTCAAGGCTGCTTTGGAGTAGGTGATTGGCGTCAACCTCATCGGGCTTTGTAAGATTCCCTTAATTACATTCCGATCAATGGTGGTTGCCTCAGTGGCCTCGTCTAGTTTGAGGAGGCAGTAAAAAGAAGTTCTTTAACTATTGTCGGATTCAAGACTTGCATGTTTGTCGGTGGTCCAAGCCTCTCCCGGTTCTTTCTCTCCTCTTGGCGATCTGAGAAGCTCTCTCCTTTGTCATGTGCAGAGGACTGAAGATGGGTTTATTATTCACTTAGTTACCCTTGAATTTTTAGATTCACTAGTTGTGGTTGTTCTGATTTTATATTTGCCTCGTTTTGTTTGTGTTTTTTGTATAGACTTTTTTTGTAACCGTTTCCAGACTCCGGGACTTTGTATAGTCCGCGGCACTGTCTTCGAGACTGTTTGTGGTGGTCGGGTTTTTTCCACAAACGAATCCCATCCTTGTATTTCACTGTGTTTGCAATACAATGTTTTCACTGTGAAAAAATGAAACTCTACAAAATAAAGTTTTAAAATGGATAAATGGTTCGATTTGGTTATATTGTTTATTTTTCAATTTAAATTTTACAGTTTAAAGATCACGACGTATAGACAGTTGTATCTCACATATATTTTCATTCGTTATGTACGTTCAATACATTTGTTCAGTTTTTTGTTTGTCTGATCCTTTAGATCTTTTTTTTATAGCACAAGAGAAACATGTTTAGATCGTAACTAGTCATTTTGAAGAAAAAAATTATGTATAAAAGTAATGATAGTAAGTAAAGAAGAATAGAATGAGATACAGAAAAAATAATTAATCAATGAAATAATTCATCCCATCCACTTCCACACGGTTTTGTTTGAAATAATTTCTCAGAAAAATTATTGTTTCATTTACTTAGTTTAAAAAAAAAAATAGTTTCTTCTACTTAGTTAATAGCAAAATGGTTTTTTTTTTTTTTACTTTTCCCATAATAATGTGAAATATTATAGAATTGCCCATCTCATCCAGTTTTGTTCAGAAAATGGAAACATTCACTTAAAGTCTTGAGACTTAATAAAAAAAAAATCAATTGTTGGATAATATATAAGGGTTTAATCACGTATACCCACCTTTTTATACTTTTAATCACATATACCAACATTCCTTCATTCCCTTGTAAAAAGTCTAAAATACTATTATTAAAATATTAACTATTTATAGGGTTTTAGGGTTTAGGATCTAGGGTTTCAAAACCCTAAACCCTAAAATCCTAAACCCCAAAAAATATTTCCACCCCTAATAAACCCTAACCCCTAAAATCTAAACCATAAATCCTAACAATTAAACCCTAATAGTTATTAAAACTTAAATCCTAATTTTATAAAGGTTTAACCCTAAATACTAAATCTTAAGTAAATCTTAAACATTAAAATTTTACTAAACCATAAATCCTAAAATCCTAAATCCTAACAGATTTATCATTTGTAATAAAAAATAGACCCGGCCCAAGGCGGGTGAAGCATTAGAGTCAGGCCACACAATATATACCCTAGTTTTGGGCCAAATTTCTGTAATAGTTAGATAGGTCAGATGGTCAAGTATCCTTGATACCAAGTCCATTGTTCGTTGTTCGAATCCTAACTCCATCCTTTTATTCCTCCCTAACATATCTTGTCTTTCTTTTCTCCTTCCTTACGTCCCTCTCATGTTTTTTTTTATGGGAAAATCTTAAGAAATACCACTACTTTTGAAACACATCTTTTCAAAACTACCATTTTTGTATATTTGTAAAACTATCATCATAAACTAAAACTATTTTTCATTACAAATTACAAATTTTGCTAGGTTTTAGGGCTTTAGGATTTAGGTTTTAGTAAAATTATAGAGTTTAGATTAGGGTTTCTAGGGTTTATGATTTACGGTTAAATCCTTATAAACTTAGGATTTAATTTTTAATAACTATTAGCGTTTAATTATTGGGATTTAAGGTTTATATCTTAGGAGTTTAGGGTTTACTAGGAGTGGGAAGACTTTTTGGGGTTTAAGATTTTAGGGTTTAGGATTTTAAACCATAAACCCTAGATCTTAAATCGTACAACCTTATCATCTATTATACATTTGTGAAGTAAAAACCCTTATGTGGCATCGTAGGTGCTATTCTACGATTATTTACTTAAAAATATGACATGTGTATTCATTTAAATTTACCACATGATTATTTATGTCATTTTATTATGTCATACTGTACATTTTTCAGTTTGGGTTTATAAATCCCAAATTAGGGCATTGTGCCACGGAACAAAATAATTTTTATTACAAAAAACATATTGTACATTTTTCATTTTAGGTTTATAAATCCAAATTAGGGCATGGTGCCACATAAAAAAGACACTATAAATAAAATAAATTTTATAACAATAAACGTATTGTACATTTTGGTTTGTGTTTATAAATCCCAAATTAGGGTCTAATGCCACATAAAAAAATAATAATAATAAACGTACTGTAAATTGTTTTGTTTGGGTTTATAAATCCCAAATTAGGATATAGTGTCACGTAGCAAAATAAGTTTTATAATAATAAACGTATTGTACATTTTTCGGTTGGTGTTTATAAATCCCAAATTGGGGTATAGTGTCCAAATTGTTTGTACTACATTTATTGGATGTGCTAAAAATACAACTAGCTTAGGTGAAACGAAAAAACAACTTGCTTATTGATCTACTTTATTAAAAATGAAAAATATTTATGGTAAGAACATTGTATTTTTTTCTATAGTTTCTAAATCCCGAATTAAGATATAATGCCGTGTATAACTAAAGAATTATGATAACTATATTAGTGATAATTGTTTATGACGTCATGAACCTGTATTAACAAAATATAAAGATAATATAAATCATGAGTTTTTCTTGCTTTCGAATAATATGTTATTTCTAATAAATTGATATTAAAATGACATCACATATTATCCCGCACGATGATATACAAAGTTTTACCCTATTTATTCTGCAAGTGCACTGCAAATATCAGTTATAGTATTTAAGAATCGAATCCACGAAAACCGAATAAATAATGCAACTAATTAAAGATATTCTAAAGTAAATCGAGGATGATTGTTTTTAGGTAAACTAGCTAAAGCAAACAATAAGTAAAATATGAGATTTCAAATCAATTAAAACAAACGCTAGGATTTTGGAACTTCAATTAGAAATCAGTTATGGACCTTAATACGAAGGGTGTCAATCGACACTGGTGTGGTGTCGATCGACACCTGACGGGCAGAATTCAAAGAACCTTAACTCTAGAACATCAACAATGCAATCAAGCAATCCAACTCTCGCTGAGATTAACTATCTTAGTTTAAATCCTAGTGAAACCAAATCTCTTTGAGAAACCCTATGGAATTTAAACTAGCATTAACAAACCGATTCAATTGTTCACTAGCTATTCTCAACCAAATCTCTTTGAGAAAAGATAACTAGCTCTCTTAAGATTAATTCCAGCAATTTATTACCACTCTCATGCACAATAAATTCATATGATCTAGACTCTAGATGGCCAACCTAAAGTGTAGTAATAAGAACAATCTAAGAGAAGAGTTAATCAATGGTTCATAAATTAAGCTTAAGGTTAATAGAAAATCATCATAATCTTAGAACCTTAAACTTAATTAATAAACTGTTCAGACATGGCAGAGCAATTCATCATGCAATAATTGAATGAAAGCAGTAATAATATTATGAGAAATAAAAGGGTTTAAGAAATCTTCTCCAAAAAACTCTCGCAAAGTAAGATTAAATCATGAGCCTAAACAATGGTTAAAACAAAGTTTTATAGGGTCTAGGACGAATTTTAAGAATGGTAAATTTGCAAATCTAATTTTCCATAATAATTATGGAAATCTTCTTGATCTTCAGATTTAGAAACTATTGTTGATTCTCCGTTAAGTGTCGATCGACACTCCATGGGTATCGATCCACACCTCTTGCTGATTTTCCATTTTTCTTTCGTTTCCTTTTCCGTCTCTTCAAGCTTGTTCCATTTTTACTCCACAATTCTTCTAGATTATTCCAAATCTCCAAAACTCTTCCATGTACCTAAAATGACTCTTTTGAACTCTAATAATAATAATATAGACTCTAAAATATAAATAAGTATATGTTTATTAGCATAAAACCGGTAAAATATGGGATATATCAACTCCCCCAGAATTAGCATTTGCTTGTCCTCGAGCAAAACATAAACTAAACTTTGAAAGAGGTTTAAGAATATAGAACTCACCTTGTTTTGTAGTGTTTTAACCGATCTTAGTCAACTTAGTAATCCACACATTAGCTCGACTAATTCCAAACTTGACCACCATGTACTTCTCCTTAGATTTCCTTAGCATTCCAAATAAACTCACAACCTTATTACGAAGTCGATGCCACTGTCATAGATTTTCTCTTGTTTTGATCCCAATGTCTTCGAAAGTTCTAGACTTCTTTGCCATACAATGTTTGACAAACCCACACTTGAACAGAAATATCCACTAGTCTCCCCCCATACTTTAGTAGCACTATAGTTTGGTTCCGGATCATCGATGGTCACAGATCTGAAAACCCACACTTTGGATTTTCCATTAGTCTTGTTATGAAATTAGCCTTGCTAATGATGGTCACAGATCTGAAAAAGACACAATCAAACAATCCAAGCAAAGATCATAGTTCCAACTAGTTTTGTCTCGATAAAATGACTCGTTAAAAACCAAAATTGTTTTTGAAATTATCACCAAAAATCAAGATAGAAACATATATCAGTATTTTCCTCCCCCAGACTCGAACGACACTGTCCCCAGTGTGTAAAACTCTTGATGCGGGAAAAGAAAGAAATAGTAATCGAAAAGACCAAAAATCAGTAACACTTACCTTGTTTCTGCGTCGGATATCTATCGAGACTGATGATGGTGTCAATCGACACCATTAAGTCGAACGACAGAATATTGCATCGAGCGACACGAAAACGACTGACCACTAAATCTGATTTTTTTTGAAATAGCTGTTTTTCTTTATTTTTTTCTTTAATATAAAAACCGTATTAAATAATATATAATAGTAAAAATCATGAAAATAATTTTATAAATAGTAGAAAAAACGATGGAATTTATAAAATTATAATTATAATTTTTGAAAATCCGTAAGTAATTTTAAAAAATCAAAAACACCAAATATAATTAAAATAAATAGTATAAGTAGTAGAAAATTCACAAGTGGGTTGCCTCCCACCAAATGCTTAATTTATAGTCATTAGCCTGACTATTGTGTGGATGGTGACTCATAGTGGATTGTATAGGAACCTTTGAAATTTTCCCTTCGCTTCTAGCACATTGCCTTTGCCTTACCATGAAGAAACTTTAGGAAAGAGCACATCGTAGCATGCAACCTATGTTTGATAACATAATCTCCCATGTCTTTTAGCTCTTCTGGAATGACAATGGTGATCGTAGTAGATGGCTTGGAAGACCAAACGTTCTTTGCCTTAGATGATGTGACAATGTTTGGAACGGCTTTGGTAACTGTTTGGACTGCCTTTGGATCATCTTTAGGAGCTGAGTTCGGCTTCTCATCATGTTGAATGGCCTTGCAAGAGGTCCCTTCATTAGAGTGAAGGTGATAGAAAACCTTTGTGTTAATCTTCGAGAAAAAGACTATTTGGTTTGGATAATCCATAACAGCTCCAATGGTAGCAAGAAAAGAAGAGCCGAGAATAAATGGTCTATTGATGTCTTCATTGATGTCCATAATGTGGAAATCAGCATGCACTAGACAGTCTCCAATTTGACGCATCACACCCGGAACAAACCCTTTAGCAATCACCAGTGAGGAGTCCGCTAAAATGATTGGTGACTTTGAAGCTTGTTGGCATGAAAGACCAAGTCTTCCAACGATTGCCTGCGACATCACATTAACAGTGGCACTAGTATCACATAAGGCATCCTTTATTGCCATACCTTTGATTGAGCAATTGAAAACAAATCGATCAGGACAATCCATCTTTTCAAGCTTCTTAAGGGTGGGTGGATAGAGTACTTCTTTAGCAATCTTCATGAGACTAACATTGATTGCATTAACTTCCTTAAGGACGGTTTGAACGCAATCTTCAATGCTGACCTTAGTGACACTCAACTGCTTGATGAACCCCTTTATAACTGGTGAATTCTTGATAAAACTATACAAAGGAGACTCCTTGATCACATTCCTTAACATGGCTTCTCGAAGAGCTTGATATGTTGCATTTTAGGCCCCTTTTCATGGTTGTTTTGCATTCAT
>OVAP01005489.1:0-12963 GCA_900406295.1 Aurinia saxatilis | reverse complement strand
TTGCATCTCCCTGATCAGACTGAAACAATCTCCTCCTTTCTCCACCATGTTTAACACGAGTTTGTTGCTGTAGTTGCAGATTCAGAAACATCTCTTCCATTTTTGTAAACATCTGAGAAGTGAGAGTTTTCATCATTTGTTTAATGTTCTTGGCTATATGATCTTGTTCTTCATCCTCTGAATTCACCATGATATTCTGAAATCAAAGAAGAAAAAAAAAACACTGCGTGAATTGTTTCAAAGGGACGATGACTTAATAAAAAAATATTTAGACAGATTTATATATTTTCCTTTCCTAATTTCGGCTTTAATTTTCCTAAAACTCTTAAGGAAAAAAAACATGAAAATTGAAATTTATAAAATTTNAAAAACATGAAAATTGAAATTTATAAAATTTCCTAAACCTTCAACACGCTCTAAAACTATTTAAATTCCACGATGAACCCTAATATCCTTTTCTAAAAACTCCAGAACGTAAATCAAAGAAAAAGGGAGAGTTGAAAGAACACAACCTGGTACGAAGAGGCTCTAATACCACTTGATACGCCCATGGATGCTACTTCACACGGTTGTGGATATTCAGATGGATTCTTTGTAGCTTTGTATGAAAATGCAGCGGATGATAATAAGATGATTTCTAGATGAGGTGAACTGAAACTGATAGATCTGGAATGGGCTGGATGAGATGGATTGTGAAGACAAACGTAATGGATTGAAAGATACTTTCAAAGGATATGAAAAGCCTTCGAACTATCAAACTCATTCTAAGTGCAGATATGACACACTAGAGAAAGAACAAGACGTATGGATATTACACACCATACAGATCAAACAAAGAAGAAGAGTTTTAGAATAAAATATTTGATGATTTTATTCAGAGAAGAGCATAGTTTAAATAGATAAACAAGTCCTTGAGAATACAAGTGAGAGCCTTAGAAACACACCACACACTTAAAGCAACAACAATTAACTAGAAACATTTAAACTATGGTCTTCAGTAATAAAGACTAAAATAAAAGACTTAGAATTTAAACTGAGTATTTCCCGGATTTATAAGGGAGTTCTAAGGTATTTATAAGCCTTATTCACCTTATAATATTTATAATATATGTGTTTATAAGCGTGTTACCAATGGGGATAGATGATAACGTGTGCCGCTACATTGCCTCATTAAAAACTTTGGACAGAAAAACCCAGTGGGATTAAAACCATACCTAAGGAAAAGAGTGCAAGAACACACACCGCCTATTGATAACTCTTAGTTAGCTTGAATCACAACCGGTGTAGTTGGATAAGCTCTGTTACGAAGATTGCTTTCAGCTTGTCTTAGCAGTGTGTTAACGACTTGTTTAAGTTTCTTAACTCTCAACCTTGTAATAACTTCAATAGGTAACTCGGGTTCAAGCTGCTGCTCCTTAGCTCCTTGCTCGGGTTCAAGCTTTGTAACGGGTCCAATGAGTACCTTCAAAGCTCCTTGTTCATCCTCGGGTTCAAGCTTTGTAACGGGTCCAATGAGTACCTTCAAAGCTCCTTGTTCATCCTCGGGTTCAAGTTGCATCCCTCGTTCAAACTCATCCATCTTTGTGTTGGGCAGTATCATAGCATGCTTCTTGATATATCTTTAATTATTTGGGCTTGACTTCTTATTCATGAGGGTGAACGATTTGATTTCAAGCCCATGTGACAGCTAACTCACGTAGCTTGCTTGTCTTAACTCTTCACTTCATTCCAAAACAAACATCTTCTTCATCTGGGCCTAGACTTCTGGTGTTGAATTGTTGGACTTGGTAGAAAATGCCCATTTAAGACCTAAAAAGCCTTTCTTCCACAAAAACACTTTGCAACCAGAGAAATGTGAAATACAACAGTTTATGTTCCAGATCAAATTGTTTCTTCATGAAAAGCACTAAAAATCCATATCGAAAAGCGGTAAACTATCACCCCTATCAAATCCCCCATACTTAGTTTTGTTCGTCCTCGAATAAATAATATGCCAAGAAAGGAAGATAAGTTTGAAAAGTTATGAAGTCCCTTAATTGTACCACAACTTAGAGGATGCAACTTCGTGATGGTCATCTCGACAATCCTGCCTAAAAATTCTCATCTTATACTCCCACCACAACTCGCCAAACTGGTCCAACAAAAATCTCAACCTGCAAATACCCTAACTGCACCAAAATTTGACTCTCTACATTCATTAAAATATTGTGTGTGCTTTCTTACCGGAGAATATCAGATAGGTAAAACAGGCTAGGTTTGTAATGTAAGGAGGCTAATATTTAGAGGTGGGGCTAATATGTTTAAGGATTACCGTACTCAAGAGAAATGCGATATGTTTACAAAAAAAAAGAGATGTCGGACTGCTTGATGGCACAGTTCCCCAGTCACTCTCTTCTTAGCTCGGCTCGTTCCTCCCCCAGACTTAGATTCTTTTAAGGGAATCTAAAGTCTTCTTCGTACATCTCCGGACTCCTTTGAATATTTTCTACCTTTCTCCATCTTTGATCCTTGATTTCCCTGGTCTTTTTGCTAAACAAGTATCATAAAGCTTGGATTTCTGATTTTTCATTTTAAAAAAAAAAAAAATCCAAAAGCTTTCACCATATAAAGCAAGGCATGATTTTACCTTAATTTTGATGAAGTTTTATCAGGAAAATCAGCTTTGAAACATTCTCTTTTGGATCTTCATGCCTGTGTTAAGCTCGTAGTATGCTTTTTCGCCAATCTTCACGGGTGATTGGAAAACTGCGTTGGTCTCATCTCTCTGTCCATTTTACACATACTGCATATAAGACATGAAAGAAAAAGAGACTGCATTGGGTTTGAAAAGAGGTTAGGTTTATGGGTGTGGTACCAACTAAAAGTGAGTTGGCCATTCAGGATCAACAAGAGAGTGGTAAAGTGGATAAAAAATCATGAATGTGTTTTGTTTTCCTAGTCTAACATCTCCAGCAAGAAAGATTTATAGTCCGATTTAGATTCAAGTGAGATAGAGTCAAAAATCAGATTCATTAAAGTAAGTGCAAACCGAGATATGCTGGGGAAGCTTGAGTATGGAGTTTTTGAAACAAGTGCCTCGGGCAGTCTTGTAAAGATGGTCACTAGGCCACAAAATCCAGCTGTGCGTAAGGTCCTTATTCCAGACCTGGGTTGACTCAATATAACACTTTTGACTCGATAATTTTTTTAAAAATTGGTGCAAAAAGTACGTCAAAAGAAAAAGCGAGTTTTATAACNCCCCCCCCCACCCCAGACTTATATAATATCGTCTCCGATGTTGACAAGCTGTGAGAGCAAAATGGGAATTGAAATGGATTGAAATAGAAATGGAAGATGAATTTTACCTTGTCGTCTTCGAATGGATCGAATGACCTTCTTTGTATTCTTGGAAATGGAAAGACTTTACAGAGAATAAGTAAAGATTTGTACATGACGACATCAGTATATCAGCATCTGTCATCTAAAAAGATTTTAAGTTAATTTCATGGAAGCCTTTATAGGAAAAATCAGATAGTTTACAAACAAATTTCAGTACATGCAATTACAAGATGTTGAGACATATTGTTCCTCATTTCAAGCATGATATCGTCCACAATAAAAGTTGTTCCCCCCTATTGTGAAGTTCGAACACCTGTCATACTGATATCTCGCTACTCTCTCTGCGTCGGTGGTTACGAATAAGGTCAGATCCGGATAGCTGGAGCATAGTTATAAAGGTTGTTGTTTCTGCGTCTAATCTAACATCAACGGGTGGTGTCGTGTGCCGAACGGAAAGAGGTTGCCACTCCGAAGACTGAGAGTTTAGCGCCACAGGCACGTCGAAGGTCAAACGGTCTCTTGCCCTCACCATGTACATAAGGCCAAAGAAATTGCTTTCATCATCCATTAAGATCCCGAACTCGTGATCTGCCATGTCCCTTTCGAAATCCCAAGTTCCACTATCCGTATAAATCCATCGGCCGATGTTAACATGTATAACCCGCCGCATCTGAAAGGAAAACGAGCTTGTTAGATCTCATGGTATTAACAGAACCTAGAATAAAATCAACAAGCATAGAAAAATATATATTTTGCTAATTAGTAACATCAAAACTATAAGAAAAATAAACAAAGCTCTCTCTTTCTATAAAGGAGGACGGTGAAGGGTGTGCGAAATCATCAATGAAGGAGAAAGGGGGAAAACATTAGCGATGCATACAAAGACATTAAAGGTTTGAATAGGTCACGTAGAAAATGAGTTAAGACAATGAACCGTCGAAAGTTTTATAGGACGAAGCAAAAACAAAACGACAAAGAAGAACTTTTAGAATCTATTAAATTGTCCGTGGCTAATTTTAGGGTGGGTAAAATGTTGAAATCGGAAAGANTGAACCGTCGAAAGTTTTATAGGACGAAGCAAAAACAAAACGACAAAGAAGAGCTTTTAGAATCTATTAAATTGTCCGTGGCTAATTTTAGGGTGGGTAAAATGTTGAAATCGGAAAGAACGTACTAACCGAATAATTTATAGAGGGGTCACAATTACTGTAGCAGTGTAAGTAAATGAGGTGAATATATTGCAGATTTTTATTCGATATAGCGCCTAATTTATCAGAAGTATACTTGGACAGAAATCTAATACATAAGTCTCAAGTGAATTATTATTGTAATAATTTTTATTATGATTTGGTTAATTAAAAATTAGGAAAAACTCAATATTATTTTTAATAGTAACTTAAACACAATGGCAAATCTGTCTTTTACTTAGGATATGGAATAGTGAAATTAGTGTTCAAAAGTTTATGGCTACAAAACTAAATCAAGCATCGGTTTTGTTTTTTTCACTTAATTGACTCTTCAATGATCCACGTAAGGACGAAAAATATCCACGTGGCTGAGTAAAATCAACTAAATTCTAATCTCAGACAGCGATGATTGTCAACCACAGAAACACGAAACAATGGAAGTAAGTAAGCGTATCTCTTATCTCTACGAATTTATATTACACCAAAAGTGAAAGAATATTATCAGGAGAAATCAAAATGGTAGAAAAATAACATGACTCACTTGCCACAGAGCATCTACTCCGTCGCTAGGCCAAAGTTTTCATATCCCGGAAAGTCCGGCCATGGAAAAGATCGACGACAGAACCTGACGTTTGGAGATGGTTTTCCGGTGATCGTACGGTGCGCATCGACCGAGTCATTAACGAGTCTGATTGAGAATGCGGCGGCGGCGGCGGCGGAGGTAGAGTTGAAGTATGTGGTGAGTCAGCACGGGTGGGGAGTGAGGAGGTTGAGGAGCGACGACGAAGACGAGATTAGGAGAGTGTCTCTAGTTCAAGCCGAGGCTTTCCACATCCCTCTTGCTCTTTTTAATGATTTCTTCTTTCTCTTTTTCCAGGTTAGTATTTTGCTTGTCTTATCCATAATTATTCATATATCAAAATTCTCACATTTTTGCTGCTTCAATAGTTTTTTCATTTAGGATTATTATGTAGATTTCATTTGGATTTTACATAAACTGTTTAAATTATACACTCGCATGAAAAACCTCTGAATTTTCCCTTTATGTTTCATTTGGATTAAAAAAGTTACTCTGCTTGTGAATTATGACATAGCTCAGCTTAATGATACGAAATCACATATTTTCTGTATAAAATTGGACCACTCCTAATCACATATACATACTATACATATTGTAGGCAGAAGTTCTGTCAGCACTTCTCTACAAACTTAAAAACTCCCCTCCTGACAGGTAAAACAAAAACAAAACCCCATTTCAAAAACATGATTAGTGTTCATAATTTGTAATTACAACTATGTATGTAATGTAACTTTAAATGGGGACAGATACGCATGCCTAGTGGCGGAGCAAACGAACGAAGGTGAAACAAGTGTGGTGGGAGTAGTTGATGTCACAGCTCAAACGGAAAACTCTGTACTCCAACATTTTCCCGGCGTTGAGGAATACCTTTACGTCTCGGGTTTAGCCGTCTCCAAAGCTCAGAGGTTGTTTACTCTCTCTTCTTTTCTTCTGTTGGGTTTTAAGATTGTGTTTTCTTACTACGTTGGATTAAACCAAACAGGAGAAAGAAGATGGCAAGTACATTGTTAAAGGCATGTGATGTTTTATGTTACTTGTGGGGTTTCAAGGTTCTTGCTCTAAGAGCTTACGAAGACGACGCAGCCGCTAGAAATCTCTA
Source organism: Aurinia saxatilis (assembly GCA_900406295.1). Classification (NCBI taxonomy): domain Eukaryota; kingdom Viridiplantae; phylum Streptophyta; class Magnoliopsida; order Brassicales; family Brassicaceae; genus Aurinia; species Aurinia saxatilis. Next base: position 6,779 of record OVAP01005489.1, on the reverse strand, counting down.
TTCAAACGCTGGTTACACCGTGATCGCTTCTGACCCACCGTGGACCTCTACTTGGATAGGCAGAAAACGCCGCGTTCTTATGACCAAACGCTTTTCTTAGGCGTTTTTGTAGTTCGTCATGTATATTTGCTTAGCCGTGATAGGGGGTTGTTAAATATAACTTGGACCGATCAATACAGATACAGTAACTGAAACTGAAACTCCAGACCATCAAAGATTTCAAGAAACAAAACACCTATCCAGAAATCAATCTTTTCGACACAAGGGTTTATTTTGGCTAAACAATAGGTCCAATAAGTAACTATGATTGGGTTGATAACGCTTAAAATCACAAGTACAACCAAATCATCAAAATAAGGACGATAATTAAACGGCTCTGTCCACACTTTGGACTGGAACACATGTACGTATCTGAGATGGTATACGAACAGGACGATACTTGTTGTTGAGCCACACAGCCGTTCCTTTTACCTCCAAAATAGGCTGTTTTGTTGGCTCGAAACGTCAATAAGGATCCCAATTAGTAAACATGTAAAATCCAATCAACCAACACAAAGGGCAAAGGCTTAACCAGACACAAAGACTTTAATAAGAGCAGCAAACTAATATTTACCTCTTGATTTGGAAGCTTGAAGATGAATTGTTCGAAATGAATGCGTACCACGGAAGTATCCGTTATCCTCACTTTCACCACAAACTTGTCTTGACTCTGCTTAAATAATATGTAATGAATATACCAGGCATGTCTTTTGTTCTGTTATAATTGTATTAGGAGGAGATGAGACATTAAACGTAAAGGTGCAAGAAACTTCAATGTCAACTCAGAAAGTGCTAAAGCTTCACCTGAACGCCCTATATGATCACAGTTGATACCTATATTCTCCATCAGCTCGTGTTGAGCTTCAGTAGAAAAGAGGTACAGAAGAAATTAATAACAACTGTCAACTGTCTGAAACTAATTATATGCCATGTTCAATATTTTTTACTAGAAGAATATTTCATGACGTAATATAGACATATTTTTCACTTATTGATTTTTTTAGTGGGGTAAAAGATTAGATTTAAAATTATAGTCCCATTTTATCCTCGTATTATTACTCCATTTACACATGATATTAATTGGCACTCAAAAAGAAATTGAGTTATATGTATGACCTCTACTCTGATTCTAGACGTACTAGTTAGAAGTAAGATCTTGATATATTTAAACTCCAATACTTACTTTCAAGTTCTACACCAGATTCACAACAAATGTATGAACATGTAATCAACAATTAAACTAACCGTGTTGGCAGTAGTTTGCGTAAACAGCATTGTTGACAACACCAAACTGATCCAATTCATAATCACGAACTTTGAGTTCAACCTCATGGAACCTACTCTTTCTGCCGTATGTGGAATATTAGATCAAAGAACTCTCAAGTCATGCATGAAAATTCTAGAATAATGAATTCCAGAGCTCAAGATTTCACTATAGTTTTCATCAATAATAATAATAAGAAAACATAAAAGAAACAGAAAATGAAATTATAAAGATGTATGTGTACCCTTTGCCTCCATTCAAACCAAGACATGCGAAAAGCTTCAACGGCCTTGCACGCTGGTGAGGCATGATAAGTGGTCCCGTCCACGAAGAGGGAAACACAACAGGCATAACTGGAGCCGCCATGTCGGTAGCTTGAAACGTTGCTATTTTTTACGAGTGAACTTTTTATCAGGTTTCTATAAAAATTGGTTTCAATAACCATATTACATATATATAGAAAACCAACACAAGCAGTCTCCCGTGCCTGTGTTTTGGGAGAAACCATAGGTGAACCGGCACTTAACCATATTTATCATTCAATTATGTGACTAATAAATGACCCAACTGCGAAACAACTTGATTGATATACAAAACAAACTGCAACTAGTTAAGTGTATTCTTGTCATCATCACTTACGATTTGTTGTTGAGGCAAATGTGGATGAATTTGAATATCAAGTGAGGCTTTAAAGATTGATCCACCCAAGTACATGCGCACTACTAATAATGACAATTGCCAAGGATAATGTAATAGATAGATATAGATGTAAGGTTATGCAACTTCAACTTAGTTAACTGTCTTTTCTTGTCTACCGTCAAAAGAATTAAGATGGTTAGTACATTGTTAAAGGCATTGATGTTTCATGTTACTTGCGGGGTCTCGAGCTTTTGTTCAAAGAGGTTATGGAGACGACGTAGCCGCTAGAAATCTCTACTCAAATGCCAGTTACAACGTGATCGCTGCTGTGACCCGCCATGGGCCTCTACTTGAATCCGCAGAAAACGCTTGTTCTTATGACCAAATGCTTTTCTTAAGACTGTTTTCGGTTTTGTAATTCATTAGGTATATTATAGCCATGATAGGAAAATAACTTGAATCCGACCAATTCAAGACAGTCAATGAAAACTTAAGTTCCAGACCATTAAGATTCAAGAAACAAAGCACCTAACAGATTATCCAGACATCAAATCTTCTCTACACAAAAGGTTACACCTAAACCAGACGACCATGTTTCTACATCTACGAAGGACAAAAGCTGTAGAAAGATGCTTCCTAAACAAACGAAACTAAAGCCGATCGTACCTATTGACATTCGATAACCCGACAATGCTCCTGAGAGCTAACAAAAACGGAGTCGGTGGACCAGTCACACGGACGGTCTGGACATCAGCTTCCTGATATCGATATCGAGAGGCGGGAGGACTTGATTGTCTTCTGGTCCCATCCAGAGACCTCCATTACGAGGCGGCAGCAGCACAGGCGACTGACTGTTGCTCTTCTCTTGTGATGTTTCTTGCTTCTTCTTTACAAATTCAAAGAACTCAGCAACCTGGCGTGCATACCTTTAATAGCACCAATCAACATATCTGTTAGATTTAGGATTTCGGTTAAGTTATGGTGACATAACAGAGGTGAGACTTACTGCTGCTTTGCTTCGATATCTCGGCTGAAGTCAATATTTGGTTCGCAGTCCAAAACAAGAGCAGGGACCTGTAAAATCGATAAACCAGTCTTAAGCAAATTTTAATTTCAGACTTTAAGTTTATAAAGGGAAAAACGAGATTACTTTACCTTCTGGATGCTAGGATGCATATGATTTCCTTCCAAGTAAAAAACGCGGTCCTTTATATCAGGATGCAGAGAGTTGTCCATGTGTAACTGGGGTTTAGTAACAGACAATACCCCATGGTTTCCACTCTCAAACGGGAGGAGCCAGTTCTCATGCTTCTCGTGCAGATCCTGGAGGTATTTCAGCGAGACCCCGCCCTCTTCTGCTCGTTTCCTAAGCATCATTCGCTTATGACAAGTGTCCGGACTCGCCCTCAAGTAGATAAACCCATCAGGAACAAGTCCAGGTAAAGAAGAGACAACCGGGTCAAACCAAGAGTCGTAGATGCTTATCTCCATCTCATTCATCCATTTCGCTTCATGAACCGCTCTCACAAACACCTGGATGCCAATTTCCACAAACAGATTAACTTTGCTCTCAAACACATACAAATACTATAATCTTTAATTTCAAAATACCATTCTGTCACTGAAGACACTCCGTTCCATCAACCTGAGCGGTTTAATCCCAGAAGCAGACTCCTTCTCCTGCATCAGCCGAGTGACAAACACGTAGTTCTGGAAGGTATACGCATACCTCTGAGGCTCAGAGTAGAAAGCATCCAATATGTTGAAATGGTCAGGTCCAATATCTTGCCACTTATCAACAGGCTCCGGAACAATCTCAACCAAATCCTGTAGCTCAATGGTCTCATTGGCAATCCTCTGGAGAAAAGTTGATTTACCTACACTAATGTTCCCTTCTACACAGAATGTCAAACGCTTCTTTGCATTAAGATTAGGGTCAGAGCCAGAATCCTTGAGGTCATCATCAACACTCTCTTTGATAAAGGTTGTTATGCTCTCCGCATGGTTTCTATGTATAATCCCAACAGAGCTACGAAGATAATCAACCATCTTATCGCTTGCCTTCCAGAACTGAGAGACCAAAATCAAACTCTTATCCACAAAATTGCAATAAAATTACAGATTCAAGGAAAAAAAGTGAATAGTATACCTTATCCTTATAGAGTTTCTTGAGCTCTGCAACACCTCCAATTCCATTATCAACAAGCTTCCTCTGATTCCTCAAACCCACTCCAGGTATCTTAAGCAAATCTGGATTACCAACGAACTCGCCACTTCCATTAGAGCTCCGGTTTCTCCGGCTTATCCTCACCGGCTTTTCATCCTTCTCCTCACCGTCGTCTTCGTCTTCATCTTCTCCATCAGAGGCTCCAGCCACAGCTCCAGCAGCATTAACCAAGCTCGAACCACCACTAGACTCAGAGGAAAACAGAGAACGCCAAGACCCACTTCGACCAACCCAAGCCCGACTCGTACTACGGATTCTCCCGTCGATTGAGCAAGTTCGGTAAGTAGCCGCCGTCGCGAACCGTAAGGAAGCGACAGTTTTGTGAACTGGGTTTCTCTGTAGATAAGCAGTAAAAGCAGCACCGCTTGAAGAAGAAAGAGAAGCCGTCTTCGTCGGCGGCATAGCGGAAGAAGTAGAGAAAGAGTGCGTTTTGGGAGAAGGGTTTTGGCCGGAGTTCTTAAACCGTCGAGAGAGCAGAGTAGTGGGTCTAGCGAAGGGCTGTAGAGAGATGAAACCGGCGGCGAAAGAGTTCACCGGAACAGGGGTGGAAGCAGTGCTGCTTTTGTACAGAATCTTCTGCATCCTTTTGGTTACTTAATCATTTCACATCCACTCAGATAACGGAAGGAAGGAGAAGGGGAGCCAGAATCGAGAAAACCCTAATTTGAGTGAGTGAGAGAAACAAGGGGATAACAAAAGAGAGAGGGTTTTGGTTTGGCGCAAAGACAGAGGAGGAAGACGAAAGAAACTGGCGTTTTTTAGGGTTTTTAATTTTAATTATCATTAGTTCCCATTGTTTGTGGTGTGGTGTAGTGTCGTTAGTATATTTAATTACTTTATGTCATTAGTGGAGATAATACGTTTACATTATCGTTTTAAATGTGAATAATATAATTGGACAATTATGGGTAAAAACACTTAAAAATTGCTGAATGTATGTTACTGTGGAGAAGGGACGGTCTGTTTTGTCATCGTTCTAAATTGTGTATCACACGTGACACGACACGTACAGGGGCAAATTACTTCTTTTTTACTGTTTTGATTGATGTTGGGCCTTCTGTCTATGATTTGGGCCTGTCTTTTGGAAAGGGATAACCTAATTATCTCTAATTTATTAAGTGTTACATATGTAGGCCAATTTTATTAAATGGACTGATAACGACTTCATTTTTTTAAGCTGAGTGGATACATTAGAAAAATCTAGTATTTGTATTTGTTTTGGTTTTTATTCGAATATTAAATTTTACTATTTGATTTGTTTTTAAAAATACAGATATTCGTAAGTACGGATATTTGTAAAATTTCCAAATATTTGCGGATTATTGATTTGTTTTGTTTTAAAACAAAGAAAAACTTTTAAAAATATTTAAATTAAAAAGTTTACCATATTTATTCCTAAACAACCAAAAATATACAACAGATCAAAGTCGAAAACCAAAAAATAGAAAATAGCTATCTGTAATTTCCATCCAATTTTTTTTCTTTACTTAAAACTCTATTGTTTATGAAAAAAAAACTGTTTACAAAAATCTCTAAAAACTCCCATAAAACAATAATTGAAAATGAGTAAACCGACGTGAATTTTTTTTTTTTTTAGCAACCACACATTAATATTTTAAAGTTCTGCAAAGCTGAGAGCCCACACAGGTGGTAGATTGTGTACATAATCAAATTCTAAGGATCTTAAACGTGCCGATCGTGCGAGACAGTCTGCCTTCGTGTTTGTCGTCCGTCGGATGTATGTCAATGAGAAGGAAGAGAATCTCCCTTTAAGCTCACCAAACGCATCTAACAAAATATCAAAAGCTGGCCAATCTCGTGGTTCTTGAATCATCGTAAACAGCTCCATACAATCGGTCTGAAATCCAGAACACGGTAATTTGTAGTCTACTAGCGTCTGCATCGCCGTGAGAAGGGCCTCAAACTCTGCATGCAGTGGAGACAGACTGCGTCGGATGCCTTTGCCCCCCAATAGTGCNTGCAGTGGAGACAGACTTCGTCGGATTCCTTTGCCCCCCAATAGTGCGAGACGATCTTCATGAACATATATCCACCCCAGACCCGAGGTGCTCCCCATACTACTCCACGATCCATCCACCTGACAATATGTAGTTGTCCCTCCTAGATTCCCTGTAGGGACCTCTGGATAGGTCGAGGGATCAAAAATTTGAGCCTCTTTCCAAGCCGAACTGTCTCTTTCCATCAATCGTAACACTTCCGTCGTATCAAACTCCAAGCCCCGAAACACCTTGTTATTCCTAGATTTCCATATGAACCAGAGAAGCCAGGGGTAACTGGTCTTGGTCACCGACCAGTTGTCATCCTTGTCATTTTGGTCTGGAAGGTGCCAAAAGAGATAATTCATTTTCACATAAATCGAGTCATTGGGGAAGACATTATCAGTCCTCGGGAACTTTGCCAATTCCCACAATTTAACCGCCCATGGACATTCAAAAAAGACATGGTTAATTGTCTCTTCCGCCTGCCCACATCGTGGACACTTTGTATCCATGATTATTCCTTTTTCCTTTAATTGTGATAAAGCGGCCATGGATCCAATTAATATTTGCCACAAGAAATGCTTAATTTTAAGTGGGCATTTCACCTGCC
>OVAP01005487.1:0-12966 GCA_900406295.1 Aurinia saxatilis | reverse complement strand
GATTTTTCAAAAGAATTACCCATAGCCTAGCTTTTGTTTATTTGAATTAAGGAAAACCAATTCTCTGATTTGTAATTAATAGTTTTACATAAATTTTAGTATTTATTCTGATCAATANCTTATTTAAATTTTAATTATTAAATCTATAGGTAGCTGATAGTCTCTGTGGATTCGATCCTTAAATACTATAGCTAATCAACTGTATTCTTGCAGTTAGCTCTTAGGGTAAATTTGAGCATATCACTATCCTAACAATCCATGATTGTCCTAGAATCTAACAACATAACTGTTCACACATAATGAGATGAACAAGTACCAAAGACATAATGAAGAACATGAATCAAGAACAATATAAATCTGAATGATACTTTATTAAAAACAAAAATAATGAAATAACAAGGTTTAAAAGACTTCTCCACAATGGTTTTGAAAGGAAAAGAATGACAATGAACAAGCCTTCAAGAATCCTCAAGCAAACAGAACAAAAATCAAAGGAAAGGAGAACAAAAGTGTTTCTAAAACAAAGGAGCGAAATCTAACAATGGGGGCTGTTGTGGAGGCAGAGAGGCTGTAAAACTAGGTCTAGTGTAGTGCTGAAATAAGAGAATGGGGGGGGGTTATAGGAGACAATCCCGTAATTGATGACTTTCCATATTTGGCTCTTGGATAGAATTAACATGTCTTTAGTAAAACAGTCATATCTTCTTAACCGCTAATCAGAATGACTTGAAACCACCGTCAAAGTGAAGCTAACTCAATTTCCTATGTCGTGTCAAAATTTAAGATTGAAATTTCTACGAGAAGGCTTTCATCGGACATTATCTTTAAGACAATTTGGACTAGTTCTGCATTGTTATTTCACTTGTTTGCCTCTTTTTGCCCCAAATCTTCTATCCAAAGCTTCAATCCAAGTTCCAATGCATTAAGCACCTGTTAAAACTCTAAACAAACCAAAAGACTCGAAAAACATAGGAAAAACAAGGATTAAAACATGTGAAATAAATGCAATATATCATTTAATGAATTGGAAAAGAAACAAGTTATGATGTGTGTTGATAATGATAAAAAATCCCAAAAGGGTATATATAAGAATCTAAAAGCATCGAAAAAAAAAAAAAGAATCTAAAAGCATATGGGTAAGTTGAAGATATTTACCGTTATTGCATCCACGAATTGATGTTTCCTAATGTCGAATACACCAGAATCTTCCAGCTTATCACATATCTACTTGTGTCTTTAAGCTCATGGACAGTATAAGAACCGCATCATTGTAAGTTTAGTTTCTGAAATGAGTTAAAATTCAACTCAGAAACTCAAAGAAACAAGAAGTCCTCTACGCTAATTCAATCATAAGAAGAGTAAAACCGAACAATGCTTCTTCAGTGGTCCTAAAAAGTGTAGATTACTATGTTCAAGATTTTGTTTCGGACAAGAGTCACTTTTCATTACCAGATTCCAATCACAAGTTAAATGTAAATACTTTAAGAACAGATTGGTTCTTACCAGTTTCCTCCTTCACCAAATACGGCGACCATTATCACACCATCCCCTTTAATCCCGCATGAAACCTTGAAAACCAAACCAGAGTCAGTCAGAATCTTCCAAATTCGTATAGAGATATGAACAACAAAGAAACAAACCTGAAACTGAAATGTGCAGCTTGTAGCTCGTGAGTTACAAATCTGAATATTCAAAAATCGAATTTTAAAATTACGTTCTGAAAGTATAATACAAAATCGAATATTCTCGAGAATCATAAAAGAGGAAGAGATTTACAGGGAAAATCGAAGAGCATGTGAAGTGACTATAGATTAGATAAGACCAGACTCTCTCTCTGATATTTACACTCCGGTTTAATGTTTCCGGTGCAATTTAATTTCTGGTTTGGTTATGTATTCTGTAGTTATACCATTTACATGGTGCCATGTTAGACGTTACAAATAAATTTTGTTTTTGTTTTCTTAAGTTAAGATACAGAACAAAAAATACATTTCTCTATAAAAACTATAGAATCATTGATCATCACTAATTATAGACAAGTTATCTAGCAACATAATCTTTGTTAGTGGGTAACCCTCTAATGTAGTAAGCTTATATACATAGTTCACTATTTATTATTATTTTGTGAAAATAAAAGTATAATATATTTTTTCTAAATAAAAGTTGTGGTATAGGTAATTAGCATGTGTGTTTTATAGTTTGCCCCGGATACAAAGTGAAGCGAAGTAAAAAGCGCATCGACCGATCCTTCCTCTGATGTACATGTTGATTTATTATTATTATTATTATTATTATTATTATTATTATTATTATTATTATTATTATTATTAACAATTTGGTATCTTTATGTTTTCTCTACTGAGACCAGTCTCTCACGAGAAACTTTATGTAACATAAAAGACTTGGCTAATGGAACATCAGTGAGTATTAGAAAAGTCACTGTAGCAAAGAAACGTAGCACAAACAGAGATATATAACCCCATAAATCGCTGAATTTGGACGAAGAACACATTGAAGTCGTCAAAATCGTTGTTTGATACCCATAAATTAAATCATAACCATTTTGAAAAATTAAAAAGAGAGATCTACTTGAAATCCAGAGAGGAACACTTTTAATTCTTCGTGCGAGTGATTTTAACAAATAGATTTAGAGAGTTTGGATTCATCAGAAATTTGATAAATCTCCCAACAATTGTCTTCTGCGTGCTTTAATATTTTGATATTTCCTTTCTCTACTGCCATATCACAGCCTATGTCAGCATTAGAGAGTTGACATCAGCATTTTTTATAACTTACTTTTGATGTGAGTGTGACACCTAGGATTTTTTCATTTAAGTGCATTCGCAAATAAAGAATAAGGGATGACAACATGATTACTTTCAAGATTTCTTGTGGCATATCAAATTGTTTAGACATTTTTTTTTACAAATCCGAAATCGTATTACATGAAAAAAATCTGTACAGGAAATGGGCTAACTTGAGCTCATATTAGTGTTAATGGATCCTTATCCGGATAATTTTTGTTGTTATTTTGGCCCTAAGACGATTAGAACTGGAAGTATATAAAATAATATGAATGTTAAGCTCTTTTTTCTGTCAAACATTATGCATTATGCATTAAGCTGGGCTCGAACCCAGGCGGAGACACAATATGTAAGTAAAGTTTTTAATACATGAGAACAATATCTTGATCTACAATATATTTTTTTAGATTTCCAACTCAAAATCAATAAACAATCATTTTTATCATGCTTTCATATATTAATTTAGATAAAAATATAATGTAATTTAGGTTATTGCATGTGTCTTTTTTACTTCGCTGCACGTGATCAACGGGGGAACAAGGGGTGAAGTAAAAAGGACACGGACCGATCATTCTTCTAAATTCTAATTCACATATTGTATCTTTCATTGTTATTTATCAACGATTTGATATCTTTATATTTTAAATTTATCATGAAATCTTCATATATGATCAAATTTCTATAATTTTTTTAATTATAATTTTAGGTTTGAATTATGATGCATTTAATATAATAATATTGATATTAATGGTATTATAGTATTATAGAATCATGTGTTGATTTAAATAGTATATTTACTGTACTAAATCATTTTGCATTGAATATATCACATACAAATATAAAATCAAAATCAGGACAGGGTGCAGATCAATCTTCATGCATTTTGATTTGAATGCTTCGATGTTCATCAATAATCCAATATTTGTTCTATACATTTACAGTTCTTTGTTTTTCTTACTAGTGATCAAAAGTTACAAATACTTTTTACATCCTATTATAGAATCATCTTTTATTTAAATGGTGTACGTTTCTAATAAAAACATTGGCAGTCCGCACAGGGTGCGGGCCAACCAGCTAGTTACATATGAAAAAGATAATTGAATGCTTAGAGTTGGGTTCGGGTAAATTCATCTCGGTTCGGAAACATTAAATATTTCATTTCAAGTAATTCCAGTAATTAGGTCTCGGATCAAAAATTCGATCCGAACTTCATACTACTATCAACGATCGAGTAAAATTGTATGATCGACATAGAATTTTTCATTTTTCAAAAACTAATTGGCTATCATACATAATCACAAATTGTGATACACAAAGCAAGCAGAAGTAATGTTTAACAAAGTGTATGAACTAGATTGTTAATATAATTTCAAAGTAACAGTTAACAAAGCAATGCAAATTTAAAAGTAAACACAACATACACGAGTATATAATATTTTAATTCTTTAATTAACATACAAAATAAATGTTTTGAGAATGGGTTTTTGATGTCTTCAAGGCTTCTCTCCATCATATAAATACGCTCGATTCCTTCTCATCTTCAATCAAGAGCACCTGTTCTTTCTCTCGAATCCCGTTGAAATCGGAATCGAGAATAATGGCGACGATTTCAGACTGTACATCTCTCGACTCGACTCAACTCGTGTCGTCTCTTTTGTATGTTTCCTTCCACATTTGCTTCCATTTCGGCGATTGTGACCGAGTTAGGATTTAGGATTGTCGTTGTCTGTTGCTTCTCGTTTCGTTGTTGATATTATGCGATTATTACTTGAGTTTGTTGTTTAATAAATGCTATATCTACGTTTCTTTCTGGTGTAATCGTAGCGTAATTAGTTTTGGTTTGTGGGTAGTGTTGAGATTACTTCGAATATTGTTAATGTGGATGCTTGGAGGTAGTTTCTCTGCTCTGATTATCATAATTTTTCATGTTGATTAGATCATCACAGACTTTGGAGAGGATTATCTAAAAATGGAGCCACGATTGAGTACTTTTGGGGAAGGATTATCTAAGTAAATCATCACAGACTTTGGAAAGGATTATCTAAAAATGGAGCCACGATTTAGCACTTTTGGGGAAGGATTATCTAAGTTGGAGGCTGGTATTGCCATGATGAAAAGGAAACTGAAAGAAAGCATGACCCAACCTTTGAGTCTAAATATTTTACAAATTTTGAGAAGTATGTCCCTCCAAATCTCTGTATAATTTTTTTTGTATTTCAGCACTTCTCTAACGATTCTTAGTTCTTATATAATGTACTACAAGATCATCTCCGAGTTATTCAAACAGAACCCTCCTCATGACCACATACAGAAGCTTTATGTTAGGTATCACAACATACTTGAAGACATTTGTACCGAAGCGCTAAGCGAAAGAGGCATGTTCTATTTCCATTTTTATTACTTTTTATGTTTGCTCAAAGTATTAACAGTCTCTTCATTTGCTTCAGATTTCCAATGAGATGCAATCCGAGGCCACAAAAGCTGTAATATCCCTTGTAAGTATGGTATATGTGATACAAATAACTCTATTTCTGCCATGATTCAGTTTAATCTAACACATTTGAATGGTTAGATTGATAAAGAACGGAATGGCAAACAGATTGATAGGCCACTATTTAAAAACGTTGTAGATATCTATGTTGAAATGGATATATATATATATATATATATATATATGTAGATGGTTTAGAAAGCTTTATGTTTCAAGATACCACATCTTACTATTCTCGCAAGGCGTCACCCTGGATCCAAAATTACTCTCTGCCTGATCAATCCCTGCAAGAGGTTTTCTTCAAATATCACTTTTGTCTGAAACTTATATACTTGTGGTAATTTTGCATTGTAGTATGAGTTGTGTCTACAAAAGGAGAGGAAGAGTGTTACTACGTAGCTTCACTTCACCACTAAGCCAAAACTAATTGAGGTTAGTCATATAATACATCATCTACAATGTTAGCAGAAACATATAATGATTTGAATGTATATAATGATTAGATAGACATGCTTTACTTTCTGACCGTGAATGGTTATTTATAAATATATTGGTGTAAAATTATTGGCGTTCTTGTTTATTTATGTAGAAAGTAATGAAAAGGAACTGCTGGTACATAAAGAACTATTGGTAGTGGTTGTAAAACAATTTATGGCGAATGAGCGCCCAGATTTATTCATACAAGTTCTGATCTAACTATCTTTTCTTCAAATATCTTTACATGACATAGCTCTTTAACTGAAAAATATTACAAATTGAAATGAATTTCTATACTGCTATTTTCCCATCAAAGATACGCACCCTTTAGACCCCATTAAAATATACTCACCATCGTATGGATGGAAAAGTATAATCTCGGCTCGGGAATTGGTTCAACATATTCTAATCAAGCGTGTTGTGTCTGATACAACCATCTTAGTATGGAATGATCCTTGGATTCCCTATGATTATCCACGGCCGACACAGGGGTCGGGGAGTTTTTTCTATCCCGACCTTACAGTTGATCAACTTCTGGGTGGGACAAAGCGTGCGTGGAATATTCCACTGCTTAAACAATTAGTAAATTCCACAGATGTCGAGATTATTTGCGGAATCTGGCTTGCTCGTATCCCCATAAATGATGCATTTGGTTGGCACTTTACAAATCGGGTAGATATACGGTTAAATCTGGGTATCAAATGGAATATAACAGGAGGTATATTAGGGAAAGTGTCACACTGTACGGACCAGACGATATACCTTTACACTCCAATGTATGGAAAGTACAGTGTCCCCCAAAATTCACATTTTCTTTGGCAAGCCTTGTCGGGCTGTCTTTCAGTATGTGCAAACCTAAAATCACGGGGTATTAATTGTGATTCAGTTTGTCCCATGTTCGGGGCGGAGGAGGAAACAATTCAACATGTTCTCTTTGAATGTCCACCAGCACGACAGGCGTGGGCATTATCAAATGTTCCTACAGCACCGTCTGCCTTCCCATTGACTTTGGTGTTCGCGAAATTTTGATTATCTGTTTTGGAGATTACCCACGGATTGCCCGTCTCAGGACTTCCCGTGGATTGGATGGTATATTTGGAAAGCGAGGAATGATAAGTTGTTTAATAATATCGACAGGTTTTCGCTGGCAATGCTGGAACTAGCAATGAGTGAGGCCTCTCACTGGATGAAAGAGCAAATTCCGGAAAGTTTACATGAGTCGGATAGGATTACCTCTCCTCCACTCATGCCACATATAATAGGTACTAAATGTTTCTTAGACAGATCATGGAAATCTTCGGACAGCAAAATAGGTTTAGGGTAGGCGTGTGTTCAGGATGACACTGACTATCTTTTGGGAACAAGGAATTTGCCGAGGAGCCTCTCTGCATTACATTCCGAATTGATGCAATAATTTGGGCTATGGAGTGCATGATTGCCCAATGTCAGACTTCTGTCACATTCCTTACTGACTCGATGGATCTAGTGAAGATCACCACGTCTCCTATGGATTGGCCGGCGTTCTCGTCGTACTTGACTACTTTCAAGCAACTATCTTGGCTTTCGAGTTTTACCAAATTCGTCATATACCAAGCGGTTTTAACTTAAGAGCAGGTCGATTAGTCCATGAGGCCATTTATTATGTCAAAATATGTTCACAATGTAAATCTGATTTAGTTTTATGAACTACTTGAATGTTGATGCCAAAAAAAAAAAAATACAACAACATCCAAAAAAAATACAATAAATACAAAACAAAAGGCAAAATCAATACTCTTCTCCATCTCAATGGTAGCGTCTGGTAATTCTCCTACGAGCACAAAAGCTTTGCTTCCCGGTCCATCTTCCCCCTCGAATTTTCACAAAACCCAGTGACTTAATACAAGGAACATCTGCATTGCATCTACCAAGATAAAATACAAAACACAGAAATTTTGATTCCAAGATAAAATATAATAGAACACCCACCAAACCTGAAAGTGTAAGTTTATCAATCATGAAACAAAGAAACAGAGGAAAGTCACGGAATCAAAAACGAAAGATGTGAGATCTGAAAGGATGTAACTCTCCCATGACTTTCTTGATCTGAAAGGACCAATCAGGAAACACGATGTCGAGCGTCCCGTTGTTCCCACTCCGGAGAATTTCGCCTCCCTCACTACCGGCCAACCAACGCAATCAAACATGAGCTTGAGATCAGGAATCTTTCCCGGATATCTTCGTAAGAGCTGCATGAATCTGCAAAGAAAGAGAACAGGGACCACACCATTCAATGAAATCACACCATCTTCCTCCATGAGATTCCACCATTTTCCTCCACGATTTTTTTTTTTGCTTTCCTTTACTGAATCTTTTTTTTTTGGGATCATCTAAGTTAAATAGATAGACAGAAGAAACCCAAAACAAATGAACGGACCAGATTAGAATTGCTTTCTGTTGCCATGTCAGCATTCGTAGAGATCTATTATAATTGGTTCTTATCTTGTGAAGTATTTTGTTGTGGATTACTAAAAGACTTTTATTTAATTTATAGATAGATATTATTTTACATATTTTAGATTATAAAACTTTATTATTCTATTAATTCTAAAAAATTATTAAAGATTAATTATTATTTATAAAGATTTAAGGGTCATAAGTTATGATTTAATTATGTCAGGGAATAGAGATTATGGTTTAGTTTCACATGATAAAGTTTACTGTTTGAATTTTAGATTTAAGTTTCCAGAGTTTAATATTCAAATTTATCAGTAACCTTAATTATTTTTCTTACTTTATATGTTTTTTTCAAAAATATTTTCATTTATAATGATAACGTTTGATAATTATGAATTATTTATGATTTTTAATTTTTTTAAACTATGTAACGATAGATTTTCTAATTAAGTACATATATATATATATATATATATATATTATAGTTTATTACGAATAAACACATTTTAATTATGATTTGAATTTGATAACACACACTCATATTGGGGTTAGGATTTAGGGTTTAGGGTTTTGGAGAAACCATGAGTCTTTGATGATTAGCTGATTAGGTTATCACAATACGTACATAAATTTAGGGTCTCATGTTTAGGGTTTATTGTTTAAATTTTAGGGTCTCATGATTTAGGTTTAGGGTTTTAGAGAAGCCATGAGTCTTTGGTGATTAGGTTATCACAATACATACAAAAATTTAGGGTCTCGGGTTTGAGGTTTAATGTGTAGGGTTTAGTTATACCACAATCAACTATAAGAATAAATTGATACGTTTATTGTGATACTTCAATCCTTAACCCTAAACCTTAAATTATAAACCACAAACCATAAACCCTTAAACCTTAAATCCTAAATCCCAAACCCTAAACCACAAACACGAAATCCCTAACCCCAAACTTTAAATCATATATAATTCATAATTTTTTAATTTACATATTTTCTTGTTATATATTTTATCTATAATTTTATTTATAATTAATTTTATAATTTTATATTTTCTATAGTTATTTTTTCCGTACAAGTTATTTTTGCTTTTGATTTTTGTTATTACTTATTTTTAATAATTATTATGTTTATATTATTTTTTACTTAACAAAAAATATTTTTTTCGTCACACTTGATAGCGTTTTAAATGTGTATGTGCTATTATAAACCATGAGAAACTAAAAAAAAATAGGAGTACATAACATAGCGTTTATCAGGTCGGAAACGCTATGAAAAACCCAGGCATAAATCAAAATATAGAATAAACACATAAAACTCTATCATCCAGTGCTATCAATACCTCTTTTTCCTGTAGTTTGTATATGTTCATGAGGAGAGTTATGTTTGAATAATTCGGAGATGATCCTGATGTACATTATATAAGAACTAAGAATCGTTTGAGAAGTGCTGAAAATACCAAAAAATATTATATAGAGATTTGGAGAGACGTACTTCTCAAAATTTGTAGAATATTGAGACTCAAAGGTTGGGTCATGCTCTTCTTCCAGTTTCCTTTTCATCATGGCAATACCAGCCTCCAACTTAGACATCCTTCCTCAAAAGTACTAAATTGTGGCTTCATTTTGAGAAAATCATATTTAAAGTTTGTGATGATTTAATCAACACGAGAGTTTAAGATATTTAGAGCAGAGAAACTAGCTCCAAGCTTCCACATTAACAATATTCGAAGCTAATCTCAATACTACCCACAAACCAAAACTAATTACGCTGCGATTACACCAGAAAGAAACGCGAAGAAAGCATTTGATAAACAACAAACTCAAGTAATAATCGCATAATATCAACAACGAAACGAGAAGCAACAAACAATGACAATCCTAAACCCTATCTCGATCAAAATCGTGGAAAACGGAAACATATGCGGAAGGAAACATACAAAAGAGACGAGACGAGTTGAGTCGAGTCGAGAGATGTACAGTCTAAAATCGTCACCACTATTCTCGATTTCGATTTCAATGGGATTCGAGAGAAAGGACAGGGGCTCTTGATTGAAGATGAGAAAGAATCGAGCGTATTTATATGATGGAGAGAAGACTTGAAGATATAAAAAATCCATTATCAAAACATTTATTTTTATGTTAATTAAGGAATTATAAAATTATGTACCTATGTCTGTTGTGTTTATTTTTTAAGTTTGCACTGCTTTATTAAACGTCACTTTGAATTTGCATTAAAAATCTAGTTCACACACTTTCGGTCTTTTGTGTATCACAATTTGTGATTATGTATGAAAGTCAATTAGTTTTCGAAAAATTAAAATATTTATGTTGACCATACAATTTTACTCGGTCGTTGACAGAGGTATGGAAGTTCGGGTCGGATCTTTGATCCGAGACCTAATTACTAGAATTACCTGAAATTAAATATTTAATATTACCCAAATCGAGATTAATCTACCCGAACCCAAGTCTAAGCATTTAATTATCTTTTTTATATGTAGTAATCAATCATTTGCAAAACTTTCATATGTGGTTGTACAAGATCTCAAAAGGTGCTTTCGAAGTGCATTCCTTATGTACTGCAATTAGATTTACGTTCTTCTTTTTTTGTCGTCTGTAAATCTATTTTTTATTACATGTAATTTATCATTCGATCAAATGAACATTCCACGGTTCAGCTTTTCCGCAACACACAGTACATATCAAATGAACACCCCTTACGGATGACTATTCCACAGTGCAGCTGTCTCGGATCACCGGATACAGTCTTACCTGCGCCACACATAATGTAATGACCCTCACAAGTGATCAGAGAGTAAGTCAAGTGATTGAGAGAAAATGATCGAGACTTAGGGGCGGAAGCACGAGGTGGAAGAAGCACGATGGTCAGAGAAGCACGAGGTGGTGAGGTGTTATTTTGGAAATGACATTTTCGGAGGAATATAAAAATTTGAGGAAGATTGACGTTTTGCGGAAGTTTGAGGTTTTTTTGTAAGCACGGTGGGATTAGTGGAAGCACGAGATGTTGTGGATAAGTGATGGGAATTTAGTTTTCACCATATGTCCTGCATTCGTACAGGTCTTGCAGTAGTACTTTAGGGTCGAGTCCACAGGAAGCAGAGTGTACGTAGTAGCACGTCCAAGTTCACTCGAGCTAAGCAACAAATATGAGATATGTTGGGTTGAATCGATCGACAGTGTTCACCTATAGATCGATAAATGCTTCTTTCGATCGATTGCAGATAATGCATTCGATTGATTGATGCCTGCAGATGTTGAAACAAATAAATGGTGAAATTTAAACAATAAATAAAAGCTTTAGGACGTCAGTTAATGCATCGGAGAATCACGGTTTGAATTATTCAGGGTAGTGACATGTGTAAATATTCTAGTTAAAGCTATATAGTTGAAATCATTATTAACCAACTATCCTTATGGTCAGGCTTAGCCTGTCTAGTTCGATTGAGATTCTAGTTAACTCTAACATATATCATTCAGAAAGAGAAGCTTTGGCCTGATCAATCAACCAATCTAGGCATTAAGTTCAAGAAATCAAATCCTACTAAACTATTGAATAGTAAAGCTTTCGCTATCAAGTTTTGGATCTCTTACTCTAAGTGGTATATTAGTAGCATGTTTATCCTATGATTTTAATAAGATCTGATATGAAACTAAGCCCTTAACCAGTCATTACACAACCCTATTGCCTATCTACCTTTAGCAAAACCTTATTCCTAACTATGAAACTATTCAATCATGCTTATGAGAAACATAACAACAATGGAAATTGCAATCGTATTAATCAAAGTAAGGGTTCAGAAAGGCTTCTCTGGAGTCCATACATTACAAACTTCTTCCTAGAAAGCAATAACTAAAGTAGAATAAAAAGAAGAAAATAATGAAAAGAACTGAAAACTATTTAGCCATGAGGTTTTGTAAATTCCATGGTGTTTCTCTCTGGCTGAGGCTTCAGTATTTATAGAGCAGAGGGTCGTTGAGGAAGTTGAGACGAATCAGGAAGAAGATTTGGATAGAGATCCAAATATTTGTGTTATCACTCTCCAATCGATCGATTAACATTATTGTAATCGATCGATCATATCCTGAAACTCGTTTTCTGAATCTTCTATATCTTATGTGATTATCAGCAACATCTCCTGATATCTCTTCAAATACAATGGTCCTTATCTAATATTGTTCTCGAAAATTCTTTGGGAATATTGGGCTTGATCTATCGATGGCCCGCAGTGATCGATCGATTAGGCCTTCATCTTCAATGGGCTTCTTAGTACATCTTCAATGATTTGGGTTTAACTTCTTACTCCTGAGGGTGAACGACTTGATTCCATGCCCATGTGACAACTGAGTCATGTGGCTTGCTTTTCCTAACTCCTCACTTCAATCCAAATAAATCATATTTTTCATCCAGGTTTGGACTTCTGATGTTGAATTGTTGGACTTGGTAGAAAATGCCGATTTAAGACCTAAAAAGCCTTATTTTCACAAAAACATTTTGGAAACAGAGAAATGTGAAATTCAATAGTTTATGTTTCAAATCAAATGGTTTCTTTATAAAAAGCACCGAAAATCTATACTAAAAGCGGTAAAATATCACCTCTATCAAATCTCTCAGACTTAGCTTTGTTCATCCTCAAACAAACAATATGCCAAGAAAAGAAAATAAGATTGAAAAGTTTAGGAACTCGCTTACTATTTGATATGTTGCATTTTAGGACTGTTTTCATGGTTGTTTTACATTCAT
>OVAP01005486.1:0-12967 GCA_900406295.1 Aurinia saxatilis | reverse complement strand
TATATATAACTCGTTGGAAAAACATCAAAAAAAGAATCAAGTATTTCTAATTGACAATAAAACACTCCAAATTTCAAATACTCAGAGAAAAATACCAGAACTAAGCCAATTTAAACCCAAATTTATTGGATATTTTTAGTTCAATATGAATAAATAATAAAAATTGAAAAAGTTTCAATTTACTAAATACCCAATAGAATTAAAGATTATAAACTATAAAAATAATATACTCAGCTATGTCTGAGTAATTCCTTGTTAAGTTTAGGATTCTTAGGGTAAGTTGAATTTCTGTTAGCCATAAGCTTAATTTAGAAACGATTAATTAACTCTTCTCCTAGATTGTTTTTAATGTTAGCTTTAACTTGATCACTAGAGTCTAGATCATGGGATATTTATTATACACGAGAGTGTTAATAAATTCTGGAGTTTAATCTTATGAAAGCTAGCTTTCTTCTCACATAGAGATTTGGTTAAGAATAGTTAGTGGACAAGTGAATAGGTTTTTAATACTAGTTTAATTCCTTAGGATTCATAAAGAGATTTGGTTTGTTAGGATTTTAACTAAGATAGCCTTCACAACGAGAGTTGGATTGCTTGCTTCCATTGTTCATGTTCTAGAATTAAGGATTTCTTAAGTTTTGCACGTACGGTGTCGATGGACACCACATCAGGGGCGGATCTAGAAAGTTTTTTAACCGGGTGCACAAATATTAAATAAATATATATTAATTAAAATTTTAAATTTAATATTATTAAAAATAATATTTTAAAAGTATATCGTACGCGCACTCATTGTTTTGATTTTTTGTCACTAATTTAATAAAAAAGAAAAGAAAAACATGGTGAATTTTAGAATTCAACTTGTTTTTGTTTAATTAAGTGGACCAAATTATCTGAAGTTTATGTAGTTTGATCTTCTCTATTTTTTTATGGGTGCAAAAATATAAGTTACAATGGGTGCACATTAAAAATTAGTTAGAAAACACATTAGTTTTTCATAAAATTATGGTGGCACATGCACCCCCTCCTAATAGACTACATCCGCCAGTGCACCACATCAGTGTTGATCGACCCTCGTCGTAATTTTGGTTCAGATTTGATTCTTAATTAAAGTTCTCAAAAGTCTAGTGTTTGTTTTAATTGATTTAAACCCTAAAAAATCACCTACTTTAGTTAGTTAGTTAAATAAAAACCCAGCATCCTAGCTTTAATTTATAATTTATTTAATTAGTTTGCATATATTCAGTTTTCGTGGATTCGATCCTTAAGTATTAGTTTCCATGCAGTTAATATCCGAAATTAAAACTTTGTGTAATAAGTTTTTGGCACCGTTCCCGGGGACCAACTAAACTTGCATACTAGTTTATGAAATTCTGTTTTATTCTTAGGATTTTTATTGCCTGTTTTCTTTGGTTTTATTTTCTTTTATTTATTTACTAACTAGTTTCCTTTTGGTTTTATCGTTGGTGTTTCAGGTGTATGCAATTTGAGCAGTCACGATTATGATAATCTCAAAGCACCCACCAACGAACAACTAGCTAAACTCGAGAGAAACAACCGCATGACAAAGTAATAAACAACCACAATGGTTGACCTATTTGATGTAACCACTTTACTAGCAAAGATGTGCAATATTACTGAGGATAACGCTAGAATGAGAGAAGCCAACACCAGAATGCAGGAGGAAATGCAACATATGCGTGCTAACTGAAATCAGCAGATATTTACCACTGGAGGAACATATAGGCTTCATACTTTTTACAAGGATAGGTCTCCGATAGTTGTTCCACGATAGTTGTTCCCCCTCTCACAAGGTCTAACTATGAGATCAAGCCTCAACTAATTCAAATGGTGGAGCAGCGACCATTCAGTGGACTCCCTCATGAGAATCCCATCGATCGATTCGAGTAGATTTGTGGCACTTCAGAAGCTGACGGTGTACCTGATGACTACAATCATTGCAAGCTCTTCAAGTTCTCTTTGACAGACAAGGAAATTGCATGGTTAAATTCTCTTCCACCAAAATCACTCAAGGGATGAGAACATATTCGAGCAACATTCTTGGATCACTACCATGGGCGGACCCACCAAGGAAGGGGTGGGTCACCTGACCCCCTTAGATAGATAAAATGTATTAAATATGCTCATGTACATGCCAAAATGTGTAGCTCAGTTGGCTTATGAGTTTCTTTTGAACCACCTTACCTGAGTTCGACCCCACCCTTTTACCCTTTTTATGTTTTAAATTTTTGTACATTAGTCTTTTTACATGTGCATTAGTCTTTTGACCCAGGTAAAATAAAATCCTAGATCCGCCACTGATCACTACTACACCAAGCAGAAGACAACCACTTTGAAGGCTAAGCTTACTAATTTCCAGCAAGTTTTCAGAGAGTCACTTTGGGAAGCTTGGGATAGATTCAATTCCTATCGAAGAGATTGTCCACATCATGGCTACACCGAAAGCCAACTCCTTGATACCTTCTATGATGGTGTTGGTTGGGACTATAAGGCTGCCTTGAATGCTGCAAACAAGGAAATTTCATAACATAAAGCATGGATGGAGCCAATGAACTCATCGAAAATCTTGCTGAGAGCTACCGAGACAAAAACATGGAGTATGATCGATCAAAGAGAGTGAATAGTGTGAAAACTGAGTCAATGAAGGAGTTCCATGTGAAGATGAATCTCATCCCCAAGGCAAATACAAAGAATGTGTGTTTTGCTGATATTAATGTTGTCTAGAAGGAAGAGGAAGAGGAGGATGTTGCTTTGGTTGGAAACAAGTTCAACAATGGTTAATTCAACAAACCTTTCTACAACAAGCCATTCAATAGTGGATATCAGAAACCAATTGGTGAAGGAAGGAACTACGGGAATTCATCATACCATTCTCCTAAGGCTCAAGACAATGAGACAAAGTCGATGTTCGAACAGCTCCTTGAAGGTCAACAAAAGATGATGGTGGGATTCAGTGGAAAGATTGATGACCTCTACACCAATCTCAATGGGAAGATCGAACAACTAGTTGCCCACCAGAAGAAGATGGATGTTCAGCTTGCTCAAACAGTCGAGACTGTTAGATGATAAGATGGCTTTTTATCGCGTAAAACAAACACTAATCCCAAGTTAAACTACAATTCCGTGACTTAAGAAGTGGAAAAAGTTGTTTAGAGCCCCTTTGAACGTCCAAGATGATGAAGAAGAGGTGATACTTGAAGATTTGGAAGATGACGATGATAATGGAGCAAATCCGAGCCAAGCACAGAATGGTGTCGTTCGACACCTAGAGGGTGTCGCTCGACACCACGCGAGAAATCACACGACAGACTCTGTTTCAGACAGGAGTGTCGATTAACACCAAGGACAGTGTCGATCCACACCCCCCAGTGTCGACGCACATGAAGGACGTGTATCGACCCATAGACAGCTAAAGGTCGACACAACTCGGGAAACAACTTCGACAAGGTCTCGGGATCGTGATGTGCCGAACGACACCACTGATGGGGATTTATTTTTCGCCCAAAATATTCCTGCAAGCACACAGGCTCTTGCAGTAGTACTTAGGGATCGNGCACACAGGCTCTTGCAGTAGTACTTAGGGATCGTATCCACAGGGAAAGGGTTACTACGCTGCAAACTTATGGGATTCGAATCGAGCTAAGATGCAAATATGATTTTTGTGAGTTTTGATCGATCGAATGAGATAGTCTTTCGATAAAATGAAATGCTTTTTAGTGAAATCTATAAATCTACTGATGCAAAATAAAAACGGTTTGTATGCAAATGAATATAAATGTTGGGGAAAAGGTATTTTCTAGTAACACGGGCCAGATTATTCAGATTTGTTAACAGCCTTCATATTGGAATCTTCCTAACTCAATTCTACTCAAACATAAATTACATGACCTCAACAAAGGGGCAGTCATGATCTCTACTAAAGAATTGATATTTTAACCATACACATGGTCCTTTGGTCAAGATCCCACATGGACAACTCATCATTTACCCATCAGATCTTCTACCTAAGGGTGTATTAGCGAAGAGAAGTATGAAAAGCTAGTTAATTACTCTAGCAATTCCCAGTTAAAGCTAGTAAAGATAAAGTTCTTCCAAATGAATAATAAACATCTATATGCCAAACCATGAGACTATGAAAACCTTGATCCCAACGATCAAATTACTCTAACATGGATAAAGAAACCATGAAGAATAAAATGACCATGCAATTTATAGAAGCAACAGGGGTTCAAATACAAGAGAACTATCTCCCCTAGCAACTACAAAAACGAAAATACAAAGAGATTTAAGAGTGGTATCAAAGCAAAGTGCTCTCTCCGAGAGCTTTTGTGTATGGAGAGGCACACCCTTCTTCTGAGACGAAATGTCTCTTTATATAGGGAGTGAGACACGACCAAGGGCTTCAGCAAAGATATAAGAGAGAATCAGCTGAAGAGATTCACAATATTTGATCTTATCCTCTTCAATCGATCAAATAAAGAGAGGATATTTGATCGATTCTCTTCTAGATAAGTCTTCTGATAGCTCTAAATCTTCTCACACGGTTTTTGTTGTTCCCAAATATCCCCTGAGTATCTGGGGTGGTTAGTAGAAGTTTCCAAAAGCTTTTTGTGGTTATCTGCAACTCAATCGATCGATCAGCATAAATGCGATCACCTGGTCGGGCTGTGGGCTTCAGACAGACATCTCTTCAGTGAATTGGGCATAACTTCCTGCTCGTTGGATCTAATGACTTGATTCCAAGCCCGTATAAAAATTAACTCACGTGTGTTGATTGTCTCCAAATTTCACATCAATCCAAAGTGTATAGAAGTTTCGTATGGGCCTGAACATCTGGTGCTGATTTGCTGTCTCAAGCGAGAAAAACCCGTTTTTGTAAATAAAAAGCCTTATTCTCACAAAACACTTTGAAATAATAAAATAGTGAAAATCATCACTTTAATCTCGATATCCTTTTGCTTTGTCATGGAAATCACATAAAATATATAGTAAAAACTGGTAAAATATCACCCCTATCAAATCCCCCAGACTTAGCTTTGTTCGTCCTCGAACAAACACTATGCTAAGAAGGAAAATAAGTTTGAAATGTTAAGAACTTGCTTACTTGTATCATAAATTAGAGGTGCAACTTCGTGATGGTCATCTCGACAATCCGGCCAAAAGTTCTCATCTCATACTCCCGCCACAACTCTCCCAACTGGACCAACATGAATCTTAACCTGTAAATACCATAACTGTACCGAAATCCACTCTCTACATTCATTTATATTGCGTGAGCTTTTTTGCTGAAAAATATCAGCTAGGTAAAACAGGCTAGGTGTGTAATGAGAGGGGGCTAATATTTAGAGGTGGGGCTAGTGTGTTTAGGGTTTACCGTACTCAAGAGAAATTTGATATGTTTGCGAAAAAGCAAGAGAGATCGGACCTCTTGATGGCACAGTTCCTCAATCACTCTCTCCTTAGCTCGGCTCATTCCTCCCCCAGACTTAGATTCTTTTAAGGGAATCTAAAGTCTTCTTGAACATCCTCGGACTCCTTTAAACGTTTCCTCCTTTTTTTCATTTTGATCCCTGATTTCCCTGGCCTTTTTGGTAAACAAATATGGATCATAAAGCTTTTTTTTTTTTTTTTACAATGAAGCTTCCAGCAAATAGAGCAAGGCACAAATTTTACCTTGATTTTGATGAAATATTACCAGGAAAATCAGCTTTAAAACCTTCTCTTTGAATCTTCATGCATGTGTTAAGATCGTGCATGCCCTTTTTTGCCAGTCTTCATGAGTGATTGGAAAACTGCGTTGTCCCATCTCTTCGGCCATTTTACACATACTGCATATAAGACAAGAAATAAAAAGAGACTGTGTGGGGTTTGAAAAGAGGTTAGGTTATGGGTGTGGTAACAACTTAAAAATAAGTTGACCATTGAGGATCATCAAGAGAGTGCTAAAGTGGATAAGAAGTCTTGAATGGATTTTTTTTTCCCTAGTCTAATACCTCCAGCAATAAATATTTATAATCCGGTTTAGGTTCAAATAGAATAGAGTAAAAAATCAGATATGTTAAAGTACGTGCAAACCGAGATGTGTTGGTGAAGCTTGACTATGGAGTTTCTGAAACAACAGCCTCGAGGCAGTTTTGTAAAGATGGTCACTAGGCCGCAGTCCAGTTGTGAGTAAAGTCCTTATTCCATGCTGAAAATTTGAAAAATAAGGGTGAAATTTTTGCAAAAGCATTTTGAAACCGATTTAAACCATTTGAGAAATCTGGCCAAAAGAAACAAATGAGTTAGATAACGAAGAATAACCCCTAAACTTGAATAACATCATCCTCGATGTTGACAAGCTATGAGAGAAAAATGGGAATTGAAATGGATTGAAATAGAAATGGAAGATGGATTTTACCTCGTCGTCATCAGTGTATCTAATGACCTCCTCTTTGGAATAGGTGAAGATTATACCTGACTGACGACATCATTATCTCATCATTTTGTCGGGTTGTTTAAAAGATCACTATTCTTCATTTGTGGTCTTCATCGATCGAACCGGGCATGTGTTCGATCGAATCACTAAGTGATTCTCCTGAATTTTGCCGGTCTCTCGATTAGTGTTGAAGTCTACATCATGTTGATGGATCACTAGCTGATTCGAATTAGGTGGCTGTGGTTTTCCCATCAGAACAGTGATATGATGCTAAGAACAGCAGTCATCCGATCGAGTTAACAAGTCCTTCGATCGAATCTGCTTCCTGCAGAATTTTCCCTTCGATCTTATATTCCTGAGACATTAACAAAAACAATAAAAGCACTAAAAGAAAACAAAAAATAAAACTTACCAGTGGGTTGCCTCCCACTCAGCGCCTTTGTTTATAGTCTTTTAGCTCGACCTGGTGGCACAATATTAATCGCATGTATTAAAAGGTTGGGCCAATGCACCTTTTGTCCTTCTCCTATTTTTGCAAAAGGCAAAATATGCAAAGAAAAATACAATTGTCTATATGAAAGGGACAAACTTCTCTGCAAAGAAGGTTAAAGAAAACATAGCATATATCTTTGGATAATCCTTTATTTCCATATGCCTATTAGAAAAATGATTTGATGAAAAGATGAAGTCCATACTATGTTCCAATGAATTTTTAGGAAATTAAATGTATTCAAAACCTATGATGTGAAGATCACTATCCATATGTGAAACATGTTGTTTAAGTTCAAGTTCCATTTCTGGATTTGTATTTCTTTCCATAATCTCATCATGATGCTCTAAAGAATTTACCAAATTATAACATACCTCTGGTCCTTTATTTTTTATATTAATGGGTGCATCGTCAAATATTTCTCCACCGAAATCATCTTGAAGTTCATCCAGAGTGTTGGAAGACTCAACTTTAGGCTCTAGTTTTGATAAATTGATTTTTGAGACATTGTCTTTTTTGCTGCAAGAGAAACTCATAATATTAGGCTCATTCAAACAATTGACAGGAGAATACCTTTTGTCAACTGGTTCCAAGTCTGGAGTCATTTGAATTTTTTCAACGTGTTCTTCATCCTCCTGTATTCGATCGAACGACATATCTATTTGATCGAATGGGACTTGATTTTGAATTTTTTTGAGTTCATGTCGTGTTGCAGTCAAAAGCAAAGCAATCCTCCAGGCTTGTATCATAGAACTCATAAGAAAAATCAGTTTAAAAAGAAGTTTTAGAGGGAGCGAGAGATACCGCCTTAAGTGCTTTATTTTTGCGCTCGAGCTCCTCAAACTTCAGTTTTAACGATGTAATCTCTTCATGTTGTTCTTCAATCTTCTTGTTTTTACTCTCTAGGGTGCATGCATAGTCTTCAAATGTTGTATCTGTGACAAAAGAGTCAGGTTTAGACAAATTAAAATTATCCATGAGTGGTAAGACTTGATAGCTTGGATGCTTTGGGCTGAGTTGTGCTACTTCCTCCTCTTCAAGTTCGGAGGATTGGCCGCACTCCTTGATCAGCCTTAAGGTCTTTGCTCATCCTTCACCTATTCTATTAAATCTTTCTTCGAGTCTTGCTCCTGATTCTTGCATCATTTTTCTCATTCGTTGATAGCATGCAAATGATAACTCCGGTATCCTCAATACAGGAATATGGATTCCTTATTTACTCTATAGCCATGTTGTCCATTCTTCTTCAAGTTAGTACCTGAATTAAAAGAAAGGAATATATGCAAAAAATTGAAAATTTAAATATGCTGAAAATATGGAATAAATGCAAAATAAATGCAGAAAGGGAAATTCTTAGTCTTGATTCTAGTCCGAAGCTTGAAGGTAGCAATGATAAATCAACCTTTTCCCGGCAACGGCGCCTGAAAACTTGATGGAGATTTAGTTTTCGCCCAAAATATTCATGCAAGCGCATAGGCTCTCGCAGTAGTACTTAGGGATCGTATCCATAGGAAAAGGGTTACTACGCTGCAAACTTATGAGATTCGAATCGAGCTAAGATGCAAATATGATTTTTGTGGGTTTTGATCGATCGAATGATATAGTCGTTCGATCGAATGAAATGCTTTTTAATGAAATCTATAAATCTACTAATGTAAAATAAAACCGGTTTGCATGCAAATGAATCTAAATGTTGGGAATAAGGTATTTCTCTAGTAACACGGGCCAGATTATTCAGATTTGTTAACAGCCTTCGTATTGGAATTTTCCTAACTCAATTCTACTCAAACATAAATCACATGAACTCAACAAAGGGGCAGTCATGATCTCTACTAAAGAAATGATATGTTAACCATACACAAGGTCCTTTGGTCAAGATCCCACATGTACAACTCATCATTTACCCATCAGATCTGCTACCTAAGGGTGTATTAGCAAAGAGAATCTAGTATGAAAGGCTAGTTAATTACTCTTGCAATTCTCAGTTAAAGCTAGTGAAGATAAAGTTCTTCCAACTGACTAATAAACATCTATCTACCAAACCACGAGACTATGAAAACATTGATCCCAACGATCAAATTACTTTAACATAGATAAAAAAGCCATGAAGAATAAAATGCCCATGCAATTTATAGAAGCAACAAGGGTTCAAATACAAGAGATTTATCTCCCCTAGCAACTACAAAAACAAAAATACAAAGAGATTTGAGAGTGGTATGAAAGCAAAGTGTTCTCTCCGAGAGCTTTTGTGTATGGAGAGGCACAACCTTCTTCTGAGATGAAAAGTCTCTTTATATAGGGAGTAAGGCACGACCAAGGATTTCAGGAAAGAGATAAGAGAGGATCAGCTGAATAGATTCACAATATTTGATTTATCCTCTTCAATCGATCGAATAAAGAGAGGATATTCGATCGATTCACTTCTAGATAAGTGTTCTGATAGCTCTAAATCTTCTCACACGGCTTCTTGTTGTTCCCAAATATTCCCTGAGTATATGGAGTGGTTAGGAGAAGTTTCCAGAAGCTTTTTGTGGTTATCTACAACTCAATCGATCGATCAACATATGTGTGATCGACTGGTCGGGCTGTGGGCTTCAGACAGACATCTCTTCAGCGAATTGGGCATAAATTTCTGCTCGTTGGGCCTAATGACTTTATTCCAAACCCATATAAAAGCTAACTCACATACATTGATTGTCTCCAAATTTCACATCAATCCAAAATGTATAGTATTTTCGTCTGGGCTGAACAAATGGTGCTGATTTGCTGCCTCAAGAAAAAAAAAACCCGCTTTTTGTGCCTAAAAAAAACTTATTATCACAAAAAACTTTGAAATCATAAAATAGTGCAAATCATCACTTTAATCTCGAAATCCTTTGGTTTTGTCATGGAAAGCACATAAAATATATAGTAAAAACCGGTAAAATATCACCCCTATCAACCACCAAGGGTCGATCGACACCTAGTTCAGAAATAGCCTACCTGATATATCGTGTTCATGTGGTTTTTAGCCACGATATAAAGTGTTTTATCTGGTCTTTTAGGTTTTTTGTAGTATTTATTAGTATTTACAGGTTAAAGCACATATTTGGTGGTTTTGGAGCATTCTAGAGTGTTTTGGAGCTTTTGGAGGCAAACTAGCGAAATGATGATACAAAACCAGTCTGAAGGGCTTCAAAGATCACATCCGATGGATGACTTCCCTTTGAATTTTAGATCTGATATTTTGACACAGGATAGAAAATTGAGTTAGCTTTACTTTGGTGGTGGTTTCAACTCATTCCGATTCACGATTGAAGAGATGTGATTGATTTAGTGAATACATGTAGTTCTGGAGAGAAAATCGAGCAAGACGAGGATACGCTAAGGTGCCGAGCAAAACTGCAAGAGTGTCGAACAACACCCCCTATAAAACAGAAAAAGAAACTTTCCTTTTATTGCACAAGCCGCCCCATAATTTATGAAAAGTTGCCAGAAGACCCAAATCGTGTTTTGATTGTATAAATACTTGTTTTTAGGTTTAGTTTTCATATATTTTAAATTTTGTTGAGACTTACGCTATAGAGTTGTTCCAAAGCTTTTAGGGAGAAGATTCTACACATATTCATGCATTCTTTTTTCATCATATTGATTGTTTTAATTAATATGTGTGAGTAGTTTTCTTGTTAGGCTTAGGGTAATTCTTGGGTTTATGATAGATTTTTAGTTTAGGATAATAGTTAGAGGAATCATACATAGTTCTTCATCTAAAATTGTGTTTAATGCTAGTTCTAGATTGATCACCTGAAATTTAGACTAGAGAAATTTTAAGAAATTCCCATTTCAATATGCCCCCTTTCAAAAATACCCCCATTTGTCTTTCAAAAATACCCTTTTTGGATTTAGGGTTTGTTTAAGGTTTAATTTAGGGCTTAAATATTGTAGGGTTAGGATTTAGTGCTTTACAAACTATTTGGGTTTATGTTTGAGGTATTAGGGTTTATATTTACGAGTTTTGGATTTATTAAGGATTAAAACCTTTTAGGGTTTAGAATTTTAAGGTTTAGAGTTTTAACCCTAAACCCTAGATTTTAAACTCTACAATCCTACACAACATTATAGAATATTTTAAAATATTAAAAATGATAATTTAGATTGAAACTAATATAGCCAAAAAAGGGATATTTATAAAAAGGGTAGAGTAAAAGGGGCATTTTGAAATTTCCCCTTTAGACTGCTAGAAAGCATAATTAACTGCTAGAAATATTTTAGATGAGCAAAATACTTATCTGTAAATAAATTTGGTTTAGGGATTTTGTAAACCAATTGAACTTATGATTAATGCTTGTCTTTATTTCTAGAATTTGCAAAGAAATTTGGAATTATAGAATGTAGACATTGATAATCTTCGTAACGACGGTTGGTTGATTTTACATTAGTGATTCATGTTATAGGACTGATATTAATTATCCTTTTAATATTATTTTATTCTTGAATTTCAGATTAACCAAAGGATTACCCAAGACCTAGGATTGCATTGTGTCTCCTCTCTGGACAGGCACCCGCGACCCACGGACCAAGTCGGGTTGCGACTTCTCCTCGGACATTCGTTCCGCGACTCACGACAAACCACATCTCGCCTGTTCTTCCTCCGAGCATGACCAGTGACTCACGCACCTGATCTAGCTCGCCTAACCCACGCACGAGTGCATTCCGCGACCCAGAGATGGCCTCATCGGCATGGGATGAAGTTGCTTCACTAGTCACCACCAAATTGTTTTCTTCGGCTTATGTTTCTTTACCCTTCGACTCGCGACTTTGAGCAGTTTCCTCGTTGTCGTCAGAGTCCTCGTCGTCATCTTCACTTAACACTACACGAAGAGATTAAGGAGGTATGATATCCATGGTTGTCGTCAGATTCCCTGAAGTCATCAAGCACTTCCTCGTCCACTTCTATTTGACCACTCTGCTCGGCGGAATCCAAAGATAAACGTTCAGAAAGGGTCAAGTCCATAACAGCTCACGATTCACCGAAATTCGGATGAATAAACCCTAAATCTATGAAGATTCACTCGCTCGATAAAACTATTCAAGAACCCTAATTCTCTAAACAAAAATGAAGAGAGAGAACAGAGGATTTTACCTTTGATATAATGTAACTTAACTCCTCACACAATGCAAAATGAGAAGTGAGGAGTATGAGTGAAAATTATATAGGGAAGGAAAGGAAACTGAACCGTTTAATCTCGAGAAACACACAAAAACTGTTCATCTTCCGAAGATTGAGTCATTTCCAACCCTCGACTGCAAGCTCGGCATCACCTCGCATGATTGTATCCCACCCTGCGAACTTGGGGGGGGGGGGCTAATTGAGGGGGGTCAAATATCCCCACCTACAATCATAGGAAAGCAGTCGAAGGAAACGACTAAGTCCTGGACATTTAAGCCGAGGTCATCTACTAAGGCATGACCTCGGTAACGAGATGCCGATCAAGTCTAACTAAGTCACTCCATCAGCATAATCGTCATTTGGACATGCCGAGGCCATTAACTGAATCATGAGCTCAGCATAGTTATTTACACTCGCAAAGCCGAGGACATAAGCCCGATCATGTCCTCAGCCAGTTCCGTACCTTGTACATCATGCCGAGGAAATAAACAGAATCATTTCCTCGGTTCATTCTTGTATGTTCTTAAAGGTCAAGTTCGTCAACACATAATGACGGGCCGAGCAGTATTTTAAACAGCTCGATACCTATCGAAGGCCGAGAAGACCCAAGCCCTAATGATAGGGATGATATTTTACCGCTTTTTTATATGATTTTTTGGTGTTTTTAACGAAGAAACTATTTGATTTGAAACATAAACCAGTGGATTTCACATTTTTTTGTTTGCAAAGTGTTTTTGTGAAAACAATGCATTTTAGGTCACATATGGGCATTTTTCTACCAAGTCCAACATATGAACATCAGAAGTCCAGGCCCAGATGAAGAAGATGTTTCTTTTGAAATGAAATGAGGAGTTAGGACAATCAAGCCACGTGAGTTAGCTGTCACATG
>OVAP01005485.1:365-12967 GCA_900406295.1 Aurinia saxatilis | reverse complement strand
TAAAACACTTTATATCGTGGCTAAAAACCATAAAATACACGATATATCACCGGTATAAAGGAAGTCTAAGCTCATGCCAAGGATCGATGGTCCTTTCAAGATAATCAAGAAGATCAACGACAATGCCTATCAACTCGACCTTCAAGGTAGGTATAATGTAAGCTCAAGCTTCTATGTTGCTGACTTAGTCCCTTTCATTGCAGATGAACCAGATTTGAGGTCAGNCTGACTTAGTCCCTTTCATTGCAGATGAACCAGATTTGAGGTCAGATCTTTTTCAAGAGGGAGGGGATGATATGAGCATGGAAGGCATCAAGGACTTGGAACCCGCGGATGAGCTTGTAGCAGAGGAAGAGCTTGAACCAGAGGTTGTAGCAGAGGATGAGCTTGAACCATAGCTTATAACAGAAGATAAGCTTGAAGCAGAGGAGGCCCTACTAGTACCAGCTGGTCCAATGACTCGTTCCAGAGCCAAAACATTCAACAAAGCACTTGGAGGTTTGCTTGATATATTTTGGAAACAAACGGAGAAACTACATAAGTTTGAAGAGAATGTGAATCACACCACCCTGGTTTTGATTCAAGCACAGAGAGTTCAACAATGGGTATGTGTTTCATTTTGTACTCTTTTCCTTGTGAGGTTTTATCCCACCGGGTTTTCTTGGCAAGGTTTTTAACGAGGCAAGTGATTCACATCGCAATAGCCCATTGTTGACTCAAAATGTGGCCAATCATTTTATCACACGGCCAAGAGAAAAATAAGACCAACAACTTTCCTTATTTGATTCTTCTTTTTGTTTTCATTTTCCTTTATTTTCAGACATCTAGGGCTTTTTATTTTGCTATTTAAACACTGTAAAACTCTACAGCAGCCTTATGTGCTTTTTTATGAAAAGAAACACTTTGAATTTTGCTCTTTGGTTGTGAGTAATATCCAGCAAGTTGTTGGTGTGTCATATCCCGCAGCAACTCGTTTTCTATGGTGTGTCATATCCAAAGACTTCGTGAGGAATATCAGAAGCCTTCCACATCTTCTGTGAGACCATTCAATCCACATCCTTTGATCCTTGAGACTTCATTGTTTCCTGGTTGCAAAGACTATCCTAAACTCAACTCTGTGATTCGATCCTTGGAGGAGTGTGTTATAAAGGAGCCCCTTGTCTTAACCCTCATCTTGGCGTTATCTCACCATGTATAGTTCCATTTAAAGAACTGTATATTTCACCTAACACACACATAACATGATCCATGATATCCATTTAGCATCAAAGCCTGATCCGACCATAAGAGATTTTAAGAAATTCCACTCTACCCGATCATACGCCTTTGACATATCCGTTTTATTGCGATAACATCCTCCTTGCACTTTGGATTAGTATTAATACCATGAATCATTTCATGTGCAATGAGTAAATTATCTGATATCAATCTTCCTTCAACAAATGCTCCTTGTGTCTTCGATACGAGTAAAGGTAACATTTTCTTCAAACGATTACAAAGAATCTTCGACACGATCTTGTATGACACCGAGCAGAGACTAATGGGACGCAAATCTGTCATGGCATTTGGATTAAGCTTCTTGGGCAACAAACATATGTGTAAAATTCCAATCAAGAGGGAACCTTCCAGTTTCGAAAAACTGTTTAATCTCCACGGTGACTTGTTCTTTAACCACACTCTAGAAATTTTGAAAAAATGCAGCGGACATGCCATCGCTACCTGGCGCACTATCAGCCTTAATAACTCGAACAGCATGTCTAATTTCTGAATTTGTCACCTCTTTAGTAAGCGCAGAATTCATTCTCGAGTCCACCCTCGGAAGCGTTCCTTGATACAATTCCTCGGAAGTTGTAGGATTTGATGACTTAAACAATTCCTGAAAATATTCCACAACAATTTTTCCTTTGGCATCTTCCTCAAAGGTTTTAATACCTTGATTGTTTAGTAACGATAAAGCCTTATTCCTCAGTCTTCTGGTCTTAACCTTGCTATTGAAAACGATTATAGAAAAAAAAAAAAAATGGTGAATGGTATCTTTCTGAAAGTTTACTTGTGAAAGGTGTTTTTTTTTTATGGCATTTGTGAATTAATTTTTTTGTTAATAGACTATTTTAACCTTAATTTCATTTTTTGCTTGGTAACAAAACCATAATTCAATTATAATTCTAATTTAAAATATAATTTAATACTGCATTCTACATCTTCATTGGTGGTAGCCTACGTTAAATAGATTGTTGTATAGTGAACATAATTTGTGTAATGGAAAAATATAGCGAACAAGATTAGCGAATACAAATTGTGTATGATGGATGCAATTCATGTACGATTGATAATAAATATGGATGATGAACATTCACTGTGTATTTTGGATATTAATGATGAATAACAATACCTTCCCAAGTTCACTTGCAGCTTCATCAACTTCCTCAACAAAAACTTCATCGTCCAAAATAGTTTTCACTTGGTACAAGATTACTGTACGATGGATGCAAAGCGTGGACAATGGATAATAAATATGAATGACGGACAATCACTGTGTATGAAGGATATTAATGATGGTTTTACAAACCAACGCGTAAATCGATATTGTAAACCAAACCATTGTGGGGTTAAATTTCCATTTAGAAATTACTTAAACTGAAAAATGCCCTTTCTCCTATATTGTTTTAAAAAAGCACCAATAGAAAATTAACCTTTCAAAAGATGCCTCTTTCACCAATTTTTTCAAAAAAAAAACAAACTCTTGCTCAATAAAGTTGCTTTCTGTATCTGGTCTCTAACTTCGTAGTAGTAGTAAAACAATCGACTGCTAAGCTTAAAAAAGGGTTTGATATAAACTTATCTTATATATATGGAAGTAGATATATATGTGTGTATATTTATATGTGATAAGAAAATAGTGGAGCAAGTATAAAAGCTAGTGTTTTGTTGAGAGAAACAAGAAGGATTGTAGAAGTGGGTGTACTCCTTATTTATCAATAAGACTTCTACTTATATAGTAGAAGGAAAACCCTTTAGCATGGGTTTACCTATTAAATAAAGTCATCTTTACAAGATGACAGCAACTTTCCAAGTGTAGAAGATAAATGTACATTGTTGACAACAATCAAAAGGAATTTGATGACACAACATTAGGGGAGAAAATAGCATAGGACAAAATAGCATGGTAGATAATCATCATATATTATAACACTCCTCCTTGATCATCCACCACCATGCGTTGCGGACTACCTCGTTAAAAACCTTATCATGGAAAAATCCGTTGGGACGAAAAACCTTGATAAGGGAAAAAGAGTGCAGTCTCCCCCTGGAAAAGATAGTTCCGATCTTCTTTACAAATCTCGTAGATGACGCATTCCAATATTTTGAACATGCTTTTGAATAATGTAGTAGGAAGCGCCTTTGTAAAGAGATCTGCCGCGTTGTCACTTGAGCGGATATAGTGTACGCCTATCTCTTTGTTCTCCTCAAGTTCTTGAATATAGGAGAAAAATCTTGGCGGAATATGTTTTGACCGGTCGCTCTTGATATAGCCTTTTTAACTTGGGTGACACAAGCAGCATTATCTTCAAACAATGTTGTTGGTTCTTCGCTGGTACTTATTCCGCTTGCTTCTTGTATGTGTTTAATCATTGATCTCAACCACACACATTCTTTACATGCCTCATAAAGCGCAATGGTCTCTGCATAATTTGATGAAGTGGCGACTAGAGTCAGTTTTTGCGAACGCCACGAGATCGCAGTTCCAACAAACGTATCCGGTTTGCGATCGAGATTTATGCGGATCCGATAAATAACCAGCATCTGGAAAACCAACTAAAACAATTATTGAATTTTCAGCATAATACAATCCCAATTCAATCGTACCTTTAATGAAATATATGTTTTATTCCGTTCCAATGTCTTTGTGTAGGAGCTGAATTATATCTTGCAAGCAGGTTAATAGCAAATGTTATATCTGGTCTAGTACAATTTGCAAGATACATCAATGCACCTACAGCGCTCATATAAGGTACCTCTGGACCTAATATGTCCTCGTTATCTTCACAAGGTCGAAAAGGATCAGTATCAATATTGAGCGATCTATTAACCATTGGAGTACTCAAAGGATTTGCCTTATCCATGTTAAAGCGCTTTAGTACCCTTTTGGTATAATTTGATTGATGCACAAATATTCCATCTTGGAAATGATCAATTTGGAGCCCAAGGCAAATTTTGTCTTTCAAAGATCTTTCATTTCAAACTCTTCTTTCATGTGAGTTCGCGCTTCATTAATTTCCCTTTGAGTTCCAATCATGTTCAAATCATCCACATAAACAGCAATTATCACAAATCCATATAAAGATTTCTTTATAAATACACAAGGGCATATCTCATTGTTGATGTATCCTCTCATCAACAAATACTCACTTAAACGATTATACCACATGCGTCCGGATTGTTTTAACCCATATAGTGATCGTTGTAACTTAACCGAACATAACTCATTTGATCCTTTTGATCCTTCGGGGATCTTTAGTCCTTCGAGGATTTTCATATATATGTTGTTGTCAAGCGATCCATATAGATATGCAGTTACAACATCCATAAGGTACATTTATAAATTCTTTGATGCCGTTAGGCTCATCAAGTACCTAAATATGAATGCATCCATTACCGGGGAATATGTTTCTTCATAATTAATTCCCGGTCTTTGAGAAAATCCTTGTGCCACAAGTCGTGCCTTATACCTTGTAACTTCATTTTTCTCATTTCTTTTTCTCACAAAAACCCATTTACATCCTACTGGTATTACATCTTTTGGTGTAATGACTATGGGTCCAAAGACATCTCTATTTTTAAAGGAGATCAATTCATTTCTCATGGCTTCTTGCCATGTTTTCCAATCATGTCTTTGTTGGCACTCATTTACAGATCTTGGGTCTGGATCATCTTCCTGGTCAATTTCTTGTGATAGAGAAAAAGAGAACATTCCATTAATATATATCTTCTATTTCATCTCTATCCCATAACTTCTCATTTTGGGCATAACTAATGGATATCTCATATTTTCTGTATTATCCTCGTTGTCTAGACGTTTCTCTGTAACGGGTTCTTCCGTACCCTTTTCACATATGTCCTTGGGACATATCTCTTTTTTCTGGTTCATCTTGAACCTTTTCATTTATTTCTCCCAATCTTCTTTTCTTGCAGGGATTCTTATCTTTAGAGCCCATTGGCCTCCCACGCTTTAACTGAAACCTCGGTTCATTTACTTTGTTTCCATCGATATGTTTTTCTGGAATATCAATTCTTGATGGAGCATTAGCAGTGGGTATATATGATTTTGTCACCCTATTTATATCAGTAAATGCATCGGGTAACTGGTTTGCTACAATATGTATGTGTACAACCTTTTGAACTTCCAACTCGCGTTATTTTGTAGTGGGATCAAGATAAACCAAAGATGGTGTACGCCACATAACATCCTTTGGTATTTGATTGATTCCTCCCCTTGATGCATGGAATTCTTCCTCATTAAAATGGCAATGGCAAAATGTGCCGTAAACATATCACCAGTTACTGGTTCAAGATACCTTATTATGCTTGGTGATGTATACCCGACATTTATCCCCAATCTCCTTTGTGGCCCCATTTTTGTTCTTTGCGGTGGCGCTATTGGAACATAAACCGCACACCCAACAACTCAGAGATGAGATATATTTGGTTCTTGGCCAGATGCCAACTGTAATGGGGAATAATTATTTTATGCACTTGGTCTTACCTGGACCAATGCGGACGCATGAAATATAGCATGTCCCCATATAGAAATTGGGAGTTTTGTTCTTAGTATCAATAGCCTTGCAATCAGTTGCAGCCATTTTATCAAATTCTCAGTCATGCCATTTTGAGTATGAACATGGGGAAAAGGATGCTCAACATCAATCCCCATTGACATACAATAATCATCAAAGGCTTGTGAAGTGAATTCACCAGCATTATCAAGCCTTACTTTCTTTATGGCATAATCAGGGAAATGAACTTTCAACTTGATTATTTGGGCAATAAATCTTGTGAAAGACGTGTTCCTCGTGGTCAACTAACACACATGTGACCATCTACTAGATGCGTCAATCAGTACCATAAAATATCGAAGCGACCCGCTTGGTGGATGGATAGGTCCACATATATCACCATGTATTCTTTCCAAGAATGCAGGAGATTCATTCCCAACTTTGGCTGGAGATGGCCTTACTATGAGTTTTCCTTGAGAACAGGCTTTACATGAAAAATTTCCCGATTGAAAAATCTTCTGGTTTTTCAATGGGTGGCCATTTGAAATTTGCACAATCCTTCTCATCATGACTGATCCAGGATGTCCTAGCCTTTCATGCCAGACTTTAAATATACCAGTAAATTTTTTATTTATGTAACATATGATTCAGTCATATATATCTTTGTGCAATATAATCCGGAGGGCATCATTGGTAACTCTTCCAATGTGTATTTCCTCTCGGAAGTAATGCAAAGATATTTAATGCCATTTTTAGTCATACTTTCTATATGATATCCATTTCTGCGGATATCCTTAAAACTTAATAAGTTTCTATTTGACTCAGGGGAATATAATGCATCACTTATTTCAAACTTTGTTCCCCTTGGCATTGAAAAATTAACTCGTCCAGAGCCATTAATAATCTTTTCACTCCCACATATGGTACTTACGCCTCCAACGGAATCCTTTAATTTAAGATCGGAGAAATACTTACTATCTTTAAGTATTGTGTGTGTTGTCGCACTGTCTGTTAAACATATATCTCCGTCTATTTTCTCAATTCGTGACATCTTCTGGTGTCATTTTTACCATGATAAAAAGATGCATTAATTAACCAAAGATTTATATTATAAACGACTTACATATATTACATCAAGATAAACTTTTATTCGGCAAACGAATATAATACAAAAATATTTTAATATTAAACATTAAAAGTGAAGATCTACTTATTCTTGTCTTATACATGAAAACATCATGCCTTATCAGTCTTGGACTTTTTCTTTCCAGTTGATGCTCATGGATCAACAAGGAAATCTGCGACATCGAGATGGGTTTCATCCGAGATGAAGTTAGTTTGAACATCCTTTTCTTTTGTCTTTTGTGATCCCAGGTATAGATCGACTAAATGCTTGGGTGTACGATATGTACGTTCCCAATGCCCTTTTGCACTGCATCTGTGACAACCATTCTCATCGGTCTTTTTCATAACACGTCCAACTTCATTTGATTTACCCGTGTTGGAATTATTGGACTGAAATCCTCTTCCACGTCCTCGTCCACCACTTCTTCCTCGACCACGACCATGACCTCTACCGCGTCTGCATCTCCTTCCTTGCCAAGGATTTGCACTAGATGCTACAACATTCACTTCTGGGAATGGAGCCAAACCAGTTGGACAGGTTTGATGGTTTATCATCATAAGTTCATTATTTTGCTCAGCCACAAGGAGGACTTGCATCAGCTCTGAATAATAAGTGAGATCTTTTGCCCGGTATTGTTGTTGAAGGACTACATTTTTGGGATGAAATGTTTGGAGTGTTTTCTCGATCACATCATAATCAGTAACACTCTCACCACATAACATCATCTTAGAAGTAATTCCGAACAAAGCAGAATTATATTCACTTACATTTTTATAGTCCTGAAACCGAAGATTCAGCCACTCATGTTTGGCTTTTGGTAAGATCACATATTTCTGGTGATAACCTATCTTTTAGAGATTTCCAAAGATCGCCAGGATCTTCTCTCGTGATGTATTCCTCCTTTAAACCATCATGGATGTGATGACGTAGAAACATCATAGCTTTGGCTTTTTCCTCATCCGAGGTCGTCTTTGACTTATCAATCGTGTCAAGGATACCATTGCCTTTTAGATGCATCTTTGCATCTAATGCCCATGTCAAATAATTTTTCCCCGTGACATCAAGGGTGGCAAATTCAAGTTTGGCAAAATTCGACATGATAACTATATAAAATAACGATATTTTCAGATTCACTTTTAATGAAATATTATAAAAACTTTTAATTAAAATTTGGGCATAACAACAGCGTAACTAAATAACTTAGATTAAGGAGGCATAAACCTTCCACTCCATAAATATATAAACACACATAAATTAAATTTACCTCCAAAATGTGTGAGCGGATCGGATTAGAGCGGATCGAACTGAGAGACGTTCGTGCTGATAACGTGATATAAACTTATCTTATATATATGGAAGTATATATATATATATATGTGTGTGTGGGTGTATACTTATATGTGATAAGAAAATATTGGAGCAAGAATACAAGCTAGTGTTTTGTTGAGAGAAACAAGAAGGATTGTAGAAGTGGGTGTACTCTTTATTTACCAATAAGACTTCTACTTATATAGTAGAAGGAAAACCTTTAGAATGGGTTTACCTAGTAAAGAAGGTCATCTTAGCAACTTGACAACAATCAAAAGGAATTTGATGACACAACATTAGGGGACAAAATAGCATAGGACAAAATAGCATGGTGGATAATCGTCATACTAGATTTTGACCTGCGCAAGCACCGGATTATAATATATAAAATATGTTTTTGATAAATTTATTTTAATTTAATTAAAACTCAAGTTATCATTTTTTTTCGGAAACTCAAGTTATCATATTAAATAAAAATTCTTAAGCGATATTAATGATTTAAATCAACTACATAGTTTGGCTGACTGAACCACTATGAGGACTACTTGTGTTGTTGTTAAAATAAAAANAAAAAAAAAAAAAAAAAAAAAAAAAAAAAAAAAAAAAAATCAACTACATAGTCTACATTGTCAATTTAAAATAATAAAACATTAAAACTTTAAGTTATATATATTATTAGTTTTAATTTATTTTAAATTTGTTAAACATATATTAAAATTTAATGAATATGTAGAGATTTCCATATATGTACTATATTTTAAAATATTTTGAATGGTTCAATTAAGTAATGCGGACCCTAAAACGATCTATGAATGACACATCAGACTTTTTGTACTGATCTTCTCTCCTTTAAATATATAAAAGATGTCAATCTAAAATAAGAAAATGTTAAAATTTTAAGTTATATAAAAATTAAAATATAATATTTTAATTGGGTTTAAATTTGTTAAACATATGAATATTAAACTTTAATGAATATCTAGAGATTTCCATATATGTAATATATTTTAAAATGTTTTGATTGGTTCAATTAAGTAATACGGACCCTAAAACAATCCATGAATGACATAGACTTTTCGTACTGATGTTCTCTTTTATATATTAAAGGATATTATAACAGGGTTAAACTTTTAACTTTATTCAATAAAATTAAACGAGAGGATATCATCCAAAAGGGATAAAAAATTGTGTTACCGTCCACGTAGGGAAACCATGGAAGCTCACAAAACGCCTCCATTCAGAAAAATACCATAAGAAAAGGAAAAAAAACGAGAAGATCCATAGTGCTTCCAGATGTTATTGCCACTTGTTAATGTAGCTCTTGATCACTACAACGCCTATGCTGCAAAAAGCTAAAGTTAACACAATAGGGAGGCTCGTAGACTCTGCATTCGGCAAGAAGAAGCTTTTGCTTGGTCTGCCTCTGCTACTGCTATTGTTGCTTCCTGTTCTTGCTAGGCGTGTCCTTTCTGATGAGCTTTCCCTCATCAGAGTGCACAAATTATCCAACTGATGCATCACTTGACGCTGTCCACGTGCAATTGTGGATATCTGGTTACACCATAAACAGCAACTCAGCATATTACAAAGCAATGTAATATAAATGCGCATTCATAAACCATATGTGTATGAGGTTACTTACCTCTTCCATTAGTGGTGAATCCTTGGCTAATTGGGAGGATGATGATGAATGTGGCATTATGGAGTTTGTCAAGCAGCCATTGTCTAGACCAGAAATGAAATATGAAGTCGGAGCCGATCCGTTGCAGATTTCAGCTTGGAGTGCAATGCTTTGCTGTGTTGGAGAGTTTTTGTTACAGCTTAACTTTGAATTTAGCTCTTCGATATGGCTTGTGAACTCATCCATTCTCTCATTGAGAGAGGATATTTGTTCTGAAAGCTGAGTCATAAACCCCTAACAATTCATGAAACCCAGCAGAAGTGCACAATTAAGGTCAAATGACGAATTCAAAGTTGCCAAGAATGAATAAAAGAGAACAAATTTACACCTCATTTGCTGATGACTCATGATTTCTTTCTTCGTATCCCCTGTTGGTTGAAGAATAACCAGCAAGCTTGGAAAGATTCTTATCTCTCTGGGTTGAATATGAATGTGACATGCCTCTGTGTATCATAAATGGCATAGCTACTTAGGACACATGGATTGGAAGTAACAAAGCTTTTCTCATACACTCGTCAAAAAGAAGTGTACCTTTGGAGGTTCTTGTTTCTCATAGCTACTCTATCAGCAGAGGCTCGCAATAGGGCTTCCTTTGGGCTTGAACTGGACACCAACTCCTCATCTAAGCTAAGCTTGTTCTTTAAATCATCTGGCAGTGCCTGTAATGGCCAGTTCAATTAGGCCCCTATATGAAACGTAATAAAAAGCAAATCATAAGCCTCAACAGCAAATCATACCATTACTTCATTTATTAGTTTTTCTAATTGGATCTGTTCAATATAGGTACGTGGAATGAATGATCCTTCCAATCCTAGCTGCTCTGCAGTACTCTCTACAAGTTGCCGATCCTTACCTTGCACCTAATTAATATCAGACTTAGAACGTTACAGTCACTGGGAACAAGAATGTCCTCATAAAGACAAATGATATGTTGATGGCCATTTTTGGAGCAACGGGTGGTGAATGAGTTTAGATAAACAGACCTGCAGGTAGTGACGATTGAGTTGCTCAAGCCAATCGATCTTCACAAACACCTTATCGGTAGCAAATACGTGGCTGTTTCTTTTAAGTATGGTTGCTATTGTGTACCCCAATGCCATAAGGCCACCAAGTAGGCGAACACTCACTTCAAAAGTAATCCTTGGGGATATGACAAAAGGACTATCCGTAACCCATTCCTGGATATTAAACCGGAACCATATTTACATCCACTAGATAATATTAAGCATCTTGACATTTACAGAATCAGAAGGTTTTCATATTGATGAAAACATGGAAAGAAAACTGTGAAGAGGCAAACCTCAAACATGAGGCTGTACTTTCCGTCTTTATTCCGCATCCTCAGATATGATTGGCATGACTCTGGATCTTCACCTGGAGGAAGAAGATATATATCATAAGTCTCCTCCTTGGTCTCTATGTGTCCTTCAGAGAGGACCGCCTTGATCTGATCAACAGATACATCCTTTCTCGACTATAACAAAGGCAGAGCAAAAGAAGTTGTGTTGAGCAGGTATGATAAAATGGATAGACATATGGGGTGAAATGAATAGTTTCAAACCTTCAAGATGTAGGTGGGGCTCTGAAAACCAGTGAAGGGGTTGAATTTATTGATAATTTTAACTTGAGCAGTCTGAAGATCTGGCTCAATGAAAGCTTTGTACATAGGGTATACCTGCATAAAGCAGGATAAAGAATGAGCAGGTGATGTAAGATGCAGAGGGATAAAAGAAATGAGAACAAACAGTTTCGGAGATCTGATGGATAATCTCCTCTGGCTGCTGGCCTGCACGTTGTATATCACGGAGAACCCGTTTAACAAGGTCAAAGTGAACACCACCAGTAACAGACACACGAAGA
Source organism: Aurinia saxatilis (assembly GCA_900406295.1). Taxonomy (NCBI): domain Eukaryota; kingdom Viridiplantae; phylum Streptophyta; class Magnoliopsida; order Brassicales; family Brassicaceae; genus Aurinia; species Aurinia saxatilis. The sequence continues at coordinate 1,218 of OVAP01005485.1, read as the reverse complement.
TCCAATAGAGGTCGTAGCTTTTCACTAAGAGCATAGATTCCTTCAATAATTACAATCCGAGAAGCAGGGGCATCAAGGGTCCTGTATCCGACGCGAGAGCTGGACTTGAAATCATAGATAGGAACCTGAACCTGCTTTCCCTCCTTCAAATCCTCAAGGTTCTTGAGCAAGGTGTCATAGTCGGTTAATCGTGGATCTAAAAAAGGCAATGGCAATGGCAATGGCAATAGCAATAGGTCAGGTCAATGCATAAGAGTGTAAGAAAGTAGTACTAGCTAGTACCGTCAAAGTTTCCATCAACAATGCGACTGGCGTCATTATAGTTGTCCATTGAGATGACGGCAACACTTGGGAGAAAGTTGAGTATCTTCTCGGTGAAGACCGTCTTTCCGGCACCAGAAGGTCCAGCAACGCCGACCAAAATGATTCCATCATTCTTCTGAGAAAGCAACTGGCATGCACGGATAACGGCGAAGAAGCCCTTCTCAAAGGACAACCGATCTTGAATTGGGACTATTTCGTACCGAACAGACTCTCTTCTCTTCACCACTTGCACTTGATCCTTCAACAGACCATGTCTCTTCTGATGAACCTCGATCCCATTCACGTCTTGCCCCATTACACCCTGCATAAATACCACGTTCACCAATCAAACAAACAACAAACCAAATATCGATCTCTCCCACTTTCTGTCGCACTCACACAAGGATCACCTACTTTTTCGGGCCTACCGATTTCTACACAATCTCGCAAAAGATCTCGAGACTCACATTCAGAGAATGAATGAGAGCGCAATTTAATACCTTTTCATTGCCTCTCCTTTTCCCTTTTTTTTTTTTTTTTTTTTTTTTTT
>OVAP01005484.1:0-12968 GCA_900406295.1 Aurinia saxatilis | reverse complement strand
ACATTAACAACAAAATCTTCACCATGGAAAAACCAAACAAAATAATTTGGCTTAAAACCTCTCATCATTAAATTCTTGTAAACAGTATCAGAATCTCTACAAGGAACATTCTTACACTTAACGCAAGGACAAAATATTACAACTTTATTGGTACCGTAATTTTGCATGAACTGCCGCTGGTAATTAATTGCTTGCGTCAAGAATTGTTGAACTCCTTCCTTATACTCTTGCCGCACTTCACGGGACTCTGGATCTCGACGGTTATACGTCCATGCCCGAGCACTATAAACATCATGTTCCCAAGACATGAACTATAAATAAAACTTTCACTATTTAACCCAAAAAAAACTTAATTTTTTTTTTCTCCACACGTTTTTTTTTTATCTCATTTTCACTTCACTCTCTCAACCCTCTATTTATAGGATTTCTGCATTCCCTGCTACGCAGTTGCGTTGAATTTGCTACGCATTTGCGACACTGTTGCGATGGTTTTGTGACGCCAACCAATTTTTATCACAAATTTAAAACGCTTCTCTACCAACTTAACGGTGTACCTAACATTCCACGCAAATGCCTCGCAAATTTGCGATGTATTTGGGACGGGATGTCGGTGCCTCGCTAGTACATCGCAAATGTGACGGAAATGAGTCAAATGGTCTTTTCCACGCACATTCGTCGCAAATTTGCGGGAATATTGCGACGGATTCTAGGTTTCCAGCAAATCTCTCGCAAATGCAACACAATTTTGCGACGCGGTTGCTTCTAAATAATTCCTCGCTATTTTGTGACGGATTTGCGATATATTTTTTCTTATGTAGCAAAGGCGTCGCAATTCTGTCGCAAATTTGCGACGACGATTTTCCGTCGTAAATTTGTCGCAATCACTGTTTTTTCTTGTAGTGTTATATCGAAGATATTGGTTAATCGATTGAAAGCTCACGTTCATGGGATTGTTTCTGAAAACCAAGCAGCTTTCATACATGGATGAAACATTTTTGATAATGTTTGAATGGCTCATGAGATGTTATACTCTCTTAAGTCAAGGAGACGATGGGCTAAGTCATATATGGCGATAAAAACTAACATCTCTAAGGCATATGATCGAGTGGAATGGGATTCTCTTCGGGAAACGATGCATTATATGGGTTTCAATGAACAGTGGATATCCTGGATTATGGCGTGTATTGAATCTGTCACATTTTCTACACTAATCAATGGCTCTCCTCGTGGTCTAGTTTCTCCATCTCGGGGACTTCGCCAAGGTGATCCACTCTATCCATATTTATTCATTTCATGTGCTTAAGTTTTGAGGCACATATTAACACAAGCCGCGACAAGATGGGTACTACATGGTATGAAGATAAGTGAAACTGGTCCAACAATTAGCCATCTGCTTATTGCTGATGACTCGCTCTTCTTTTGTCATAATACACCTCAATAATGCACCACAATCCAAACTATAATGTCTGAGTATGAACGCATCTCCGGCCAAGCTGTTAATTTATCTAAGTCTTCAATCATATTTGGTGCCAAGATGGAACCTGATCGATAGACACGGCTGCGCAGTATACTCCTAATCCAAAATGACGAAGGCTTTGCTAAATATCTTGGGTTCCCTGAGAAGTTTGGCTGAAACAAGAAAGATCTGTTTTAATACTTGATCAACACAATAAAGGATTGAACAACATGATGGTCTTTTGATACACAAAATATTACCCTTTGTATTTAACCGCAAGAGTACAATTCCAGCAATATATTAACACTCTTGTGTATAATAAATTCCCTATGATCTAGACTCAAGGTAGTTAATCTATGAATCTAGCAATAAGAAAATCTAGGAGAAGAGTTAATTAATAGTTCCTAAATTAAGCATAAGGCTAACAAAAATTCATCATAATCTAAGAACCATAAACCTAACTAATAAAGTACTCAGAAATGGCCAAGCAATTCATCATGCAATAATCAATGAAAGCAAAATATTAGTAAGAAAAATAAAAGGGTTTAAGAAATCTTCTCCCAAAAACTCTCTCAAAGTAAAATAATGCATGAGCCTAAACAATGGCCAAATTTCTTTTTTCCGAATGAGAATTGGAAACTTCTTTTCTGCCCGCCAGAAAGACATGTCTTCACTAAACCCGTCATATCTCCTTAACCAATAATCATAATGAGTTGAAACCACCGCCAAAGTGAATCTAACTCAATTTCATATGTCATATAAAAATTTGAGATTAAATTTCCTTCGGGAAGACCTTCGTCAGACACAATCTTTAAGGAACTTTAGGCTGCTTCTGCATTATCATTCCACTTATTTGCTTCTTTTGCTTCATAATTTCTCCTTAATTCACCAAGCTACCAAACCTCATCCATGCACCTAAAATAACTCATTTGGACTCTAATAATAGTAATATACACTCAATAAAATAAATAAGTATAAGTTTATTATATTAAAAACCAGTAAAATATGGGATCTATGAACTTTCCCAGACTTAACATTTGCTTGCCCTCAAGCAAAACATAAACCAAAATGTGAAAGTGGTTTGAAAATATAGAACTCGCCTTGCTTTGAAATGTTTGAATGATCTTAGTTAACCTAGTAATCCACACATTAACTTCTTCTCGATTTGTTTCTCAAACTTCCTAAAAGGCACTGGACAGGGGACCTTGGGATGATAAACGCATTCAGATGTCAAAACGGCTGGATTTGAGAAAGTTGACTATGTTCCGTCGGGGTGTCGATCAACACTCTTTGTGGTGTCGATCGACACTCTCTGTGGTGTCGATCGACACCAAGCCATTTGGATCATCTTCCCTAGTTATGTCGAGCTTGTGCCAAGAGGAGCTCGACAGACGTCTGTGGTGTGCGTCGACATAGAGGGTGTCGAACGACACTGACCTTGGTGTCGTTCGACACCTTGCTCTGAAACAAACGAGGAAGTGAAATTTCCCGAATGGTGTCGAGCGACACCCTCCTGGTGTCGTTCGACACTGCGCCATGTGGTAGTATGAACCGCTTGATCATCATCGAATCTTCCATCAACTCTTGATCGTTAACCTCGTGAGACCCTGACTCATCTTCATATGTACTATCCACACGGAATGTGTTGACAAATGCCATAAGATTTTGGTCAGTCTTTGCCGGAAGAAAGCCTTCTTGTCTTCGGACGGCTTCGACTGTTTGAGCGACTTGTAGATCAGTCTTCTTCAATTGAGTAGCAAGCTGTTCAATCTTCCCATTCAAGTTGGTGTAGATATCATCGATCTTGCCATTGAAGGAGACAGTCAACTTTTGTTGTCCTTCCAAAAGTTGTTCCAACATGGACTCCATCTTATTATCTTGCAGTGGTAGTGATTGATAAGCATTGTTCTCATAGCTTCTCCCTTGGTTAAGGCTATGATATGGCTGCTGGTAAGGCTTGGAGAATGGTTTGATGTAGGATGTCTTGTTATTGTATTGAAAATTTTGCCCATAATTTCCTCCAACAAAATTCACATCCTCCTCTTGTTCCTTTTCTTTCAACTGCATCGATATCAGCAAAGTGGACACTCCCCTTGGTAGACTTGAACAGTATATCAAGCTTCTTCTCTATGTTGTCGAATCGTTCACTACCAATGCTATTGACATCTTTTCCTCTCTCATAGTTCTGACCATAGCTTGAATTGCTAGCTGCCGCATTATCAATCAACTCATTAGCTTCCTCAACTGTGTTAGTCATGAAGGTACCTCGACTACCAGAATTCAAGATGTTCTGGAACTTTTCAATGATGCCTCTAAAAAAGATATTCAACGAGGTCACATCATTAAAGCCGTGGTGAGTACAATCCCTCGTGTATTCTTTAAATCGCTTCACCGCTTCATAGAATGATTCAGTTGGTCCTTGCTAAAATCATGCTATCTTGTTCCTGAGTTGATTTGATCTTCCTTTGGTGTAGAATTGGGCAAGGAAAGCAGCCTTAGCATCAGTCCAATTTGAGAGTGAACCTGTTGAAAGAGCTTTGAACCATCTTAAAGCCTTTTCAGCCAAAGAGAACTGAAAAAGCTTGCACACCACATAATCATCTGGTACTCCATCTCCTCCGGTGGTGCTGCAAATATCTTTAAAGGTCTCCAAGTGTTCCATAGGATGTTGACTAGCATGACCTTGGAACTGATTTTGCTTCACCAGAGCGATCACTTGAGGGTGAATAGTGAAGTCTCGGTTCGTAAGAACCGGCAAGACTATTGGAGAGTGATTGGAGATGAAAGAACTGGGAGCATCGTAGTCACCTAGAGTAACTCGTGGTGGTTGGGTCTTGTTCTTGTCGTTTTCTGCAATTTTTTTTTTACCTGAAATACAAAGAATAAAAAGAACTAGTTAGTAATAAAAATAAAAATATAACCAAAAATAACAAGCAATAAAACCCTAAAAACAAAATAAGACTCTAGAACTAGTATGCAAGTTAATTGGTCCCCGGCAACGGCGCCAAAACTTGATACATAAAATTTTACCCTTTGTATTTACCGCAAAAGCACAGCTAAAGCGATGTAGTACTTAGGGATCGAATCCACAAAGACCGTGAATTGCAAACTAAGACTAGACTCTAATTTAAATCTAGGATGAGGGGATTTCAATTATAATAACTAGTACAGGAAACAAGTAAATAAGATGTGGGTTTAAATCAATTAATGCAGACGCTAGGTTTTTGGGAACTTCAATTAAGAATTAATTCTGAACCTAAATACGAGCAGTGTCGATCGACACTGGTGTGGTGTCGATCGACACCCGTCGTGCAAAATTTATAGAAACCTTAACTCTATAACATGAACAATGCAAACAAGCAAATCCAAGTCTCGCTGAGATTAACTATCTTAGTTTAAATCTTAGTGAGACCAAATCTCTTTGAGAAACCCTAAGGAAATTAAACTAGCATTAACAAACCGATTCAATTGTTCACTAACTATTCTAAACCAAGTCTCCTTGAGGAAAGATAGCTAGCTCTCCTAAGACAATTCCAACAATTTATTAACACTCTCGTGTATAATAAATTCCCTATGATCTAGACTCAAGATAGCTAATCTATGAATCTAGCAATAAGAACATATAGGAGAAGAGTTAATTAATAGTTCCTAAATTAAGCATAACGCTAACAGAAATTCATCATAATCTAAGAACCATAAACCTAACTAATAAACTACTCAGAAATGGCCAAGCAATTCATCATGCAATAATCAATGAATGCAAAATATTATTATGAGAAATAAAAGGGTTAAAGAAATCTTCTCCCAAAAACTCTCTTAAAGTAAAATAATGCATGAGCCTAAACAATGGCAAAAAAATATTATTTATATGCCCAAAAACGTCTGCCCCATGGAAAAAATAAGTAAAGCTCGAATTTCCTTTTTCCGAATGAGAATTGGAAACTTCTTTTTTTGCCCGCCAGAATGACATGTCTTCACTAAAACAGTCATATCTCCTCAACCAATAATCAGAATGAGTTGAAACCACCGCCAAAGTGAAGCTAACTCAATTTCCAATGTTGTGTCAAAATGTAAGATTAAAATGCCTTCGGAAATACCTTCGTCAGACACAATCTTTAAGGAACTTTGGACTGCTTCTGCATTGTCATTCCACTTATTTGCTTTCTTTTGCTCCATAATTCCACTTATTTGCTTTCTTTGAACATAAATGCAAAGAAATCAAATAAGTGGAATGACAATGCAGAATGATTTCTTCAGGCAAAGGCAAAGAAGAAAACATAATTTATGTTCAAATCATTTTTAGCTGGTCGGGATATGTATAAGCGAGGGTTACGAGTTTTGTTAGGAGATGGGACACTCACAAATATTTTCACAGATCCATGGCTCCCTACTAATCCTCCAAGTTCCCCTGTTTGCAAACCAGATGTAACGATTACCGTTTCCAAGGTTAGCGATCTAATCAACCCACTGACGTCTACTTGGGATCAATCTGTTTTGGAGTCACTGTTCGATGCTGAAATAATAAGCGTTATCACAACTCTTCATCTTCCCACTCAACCAACGAATGATGTCATAGGCGGGAACTACACTGAGACGGGTTTATACATGGTTAAATAAGGTTACTACTTTGGCTATCATCAAAACTTGAATCGGCCGCCACCACCATTCGGCTCTGTTTTGCAAAAACAGATAATCTGGAAACTTAAAATCGCACCCAAGCTCCGACACTTCTTATGGAGATTGCTCTCACATGCTTTACCTGTTAGTTCCATTCTCCAACATAGAGGTGTTACTACACAACCTCAATGTCGACGTTGTTGTTCGGGTGGTGAAACCCCTGAACATTTATTCTTCACATGTCTGTATGCATAAGCCGTGTATCGCAGCTCTCCCGAGCTTGTATTCTATCAAATGATCCAAATGACAGTTTTGATCATCGGTTTCAACAGATACTAGATTATGCCCGAGACACCACCATTCATCCCTGGCTACAACAACTACCAATCTCGATATTATGGAGGCTCTGGAAATCATGCAATTTTGGTATATCAACACACTTCGAACACATGGCTAAAGGATGTACAACATGCAATTGTTGATACAATTGAATGGACGCAACTTGTTCCTCAACAAACACAACCAGTTTCAAGCGGTACAAGAGTAAGAGGCAAGTGGTTAAGGCCACCAGAAGGATATTTAAAATGCAACTATTATAGCACGTTTGATGCATTACATGCTAGCAGTCAATCGGTGTGGATACTTCGTGATCACAATGACGTTTTTCAGGCAACAGGTCAAAGGATTGGACAAATGGTTCATTCTGTTTTGGAAGCAAAACTACAGGACTCCTTTATGCAATGATATGGGTTAAGGAACAAGGTTATACCCATGTAGTATTTGAGGGAGATAATCAAACAATCACCAAGATTCTTCATGACGGACAATTGAATTTTCCCTCTCAAAACTGGATAAGAGACATCAAACATTTTTCAAGAGGATTTGATTCAACTAACTACAATTGGACCCCGAGAGGAAATAATCAAGCAGCTGACATCTTGGCTCATCAACCATTACCACCCAATACGATTTATATGTCTTATGTTTATCCTCCTTTGTGTGTTCTCACATTCTTCAGGATGAATACTATGACTTATCAATAAGATAAGATGTTAAAAAAAAAAAAAAAACATATATCATAGTAATTTGACGTAAAAAAAAAAAACATTTTATAAATAATGATCTAGTAAAAAATTCTTTGTTTAAAATAAAATTTTTTAGGGAGGCGTGACGGTTGAAGGAGAGAAGTTTCCCCGGAGCTGGTTGGGGCAGAGAGATCTCTTCTTCGGTTGACGCAGAGCTTTTCTTCGATGATTTTGACATACTTCTGCCGACTACATGTGGATTTTCTTTTCCTTTTTTCTCTTGGATAGATTGCTTGCTCCTCAAGTAATCTTTGGGTTTACCTTTTATTGTGTCGGCTTGGTTGGCAATCTTGTTCCTGGGTAACTTCTATGAATTTTCTCGGGTTTAAATAAGTTTGCAGGGTACTACGAAGTGTGTGGATACATGATAGAGAAACACGATGGACTCAGAGTTGGATCAAGTTATGCAAGCGATGCGAATTGTTGATGAAAAACCTCTGGTTTTGCCTGATAAACCGGAGTTCTCTTCATGTGAAGCTAATAAGAGAAGCATTATCGGTCGACTGTTAAATCCCGATGCACAAAACTGGCAAACGCGAATTGGGATTTACCTCGAAAGTGGAGATTGTTAAACAGGGTCTGAGGGATTGCTCTTACTAATGATAGGTTCTAATTCTTCTTTAAGTACGATGAAGACTTGGAGGAGGTATTACAATCGGGAGTCTCGACGGTGGATGACTGGTGTGTGGCCCTAGAAAAGTGGTCGGAGGTAAAATCGGACATGTTTTTGCAGAGGGTCCCTATGTGGGTTAAGGTTCTCAACATCCATATGGATTATTTTACTAAAGCGACCATCAAAGAGACCACAAAGTGCTTGGGTGAGGTTGATTTTGTGGATTTGGATGACACAAGAAATCATAGTCGAGCTTTTGTCCGGGTTCATATCACTTTTGGTGTTGAGAAACCAGTATGGAGCTCTCGATGGGTAATGTTACCTTCTGGGGAGAAACAAAGGGTTAGTTTTAAATGTGAGAATGTTAAAAAACGATGCTTTGGGTGTCAAAGGCTTACCCATGACAAGACCAAATGCGCTTTCTTTTAACAGGCAGCTTTATCGTCTGTTAATGGTGTAGAAAAGACGTCTAGTATTCTGGTTGAGAATGGTCAGGCTGTGCAGCAGCTTGAAGATCAGAGACAAAGCTCAGGCTTGCAGACTAAGATAGATACTATTCTGGAGAACGTGCAGAGACTAGATCACAGTGACTCGACAATGATGATTGATACTCCAACTACTATAGAATTGAATGAAAAGTTGGTGGGATCAGATATGGGTGCAAACCCAGAGGTGTTGTAATAACCCGGTCAAGTGATCGAAGATCGAGCATGATCAGATCAATGGAATGATCGAGAAAACCAAGCTACGGCTCAAGTACGGGCCATGATGGTTAGAAGATGGAGATCAAAGCTTAGTTCACCGAGAGCAAAGAAAGTATCGAGTAACGTGTAAAGAGAAGTCTGAAACCAAAAGACATGACCAAAGAAGATGGTTAGATAGTTACTGATCATTCATCCAAGCTTGGAAAGGAGATGATCAATCATTCTGTGTGGACTCGGATGGTAATAATCGAGCGTTTTAGACTATGTTGAGAAATCGGTCGATTTAGAATGAAAAGTCATGGAAGCACGACGGGATTAGTAGCACGAGGTGGCAGTAAGTAGGACGGGAGGTAAGCATGAGGTGGCGAGGTACTTACTCGAAATTGATATTTTCGCAAAAATATAAAAATTTGCGGAAGCTTGACGTTTTTCGGAAGCACGACGGTTTCCGTAAGCACGACGTGTTATGTATAAACATTAGTAAGCATGACAAACCCTTAAGCACGATAATGCTTAAGCACAAAAATACTTTAAGCACGACAATACTCAAGCACGACAAATCCGTAAGCACGAAAAATCCGTAAGCACGACACATTAAGCACGACACGTCCTTTAGCACGAGGTGTCGCGTTCTGGAGCAGCGACTCATCCGAAGCTGCTGGCCAAACTTTGGCTATAAATACAGCCTCGAGCTGCTCCCATTTTATGTATCCACAGCTTAGCAAACCTCTTTCAAAATCAAAACATAAAATTCCGAATGTGGACTGCAGCCAGTCCCGAAGCAATTTTGCCGAGAGAACCGAACCAAATCGAGGTTTGTCGAGAAAATTCTCAAGTAAGTATTTTGATCCCAAACTCACCTAGCCAACTATTTTCAACCTCCTGAATCAGAATCTGGCCCTAGTTTCCCGTTTTGTGAGTGGAAGCTGTCGTGATTGTTAGTTGTAGTTTCGACCAGAATACGGAAAAGGTGTTTTTGTAAAGCTAAACCTTTGGTTAGGTCAAGGCATGAATCAGGGATCCTTATCTTGTTATAATAGTCTAGGATCAAGTATGGTTTCACTTGGTAACGAGCTGGAGTTGGTCATTCGGACTTGAACTCCAAAACCTAGGAAATCGGCGGGTAGGAATGTTTGCACTGGTATTCGATCATTTCATCAGAAAAGGTGAGTTAGGTTATGATTATTTTATGTGGTGATTTGTTGTGTTGCTGGAACTGTGGTGATGGTTGGTGATGGTTTCTTTATTGAGTTCTCGGCCACCCGATTGTTATGCCATCGAGGTATGTGAACCGATGAACATGTTCGATTGTTTGAGTATGAGTTCTCGGCTACCTTTGTTTAAGCCATTGAGGTATGTGAACCGATGAACATGTATGGTTATTTTGTTGTTTGATTATGAATTCTCGGCTACCATTTGGTAAGCCATCGAGGTATGTGAACCGATGAACATGTATGTTTGTTTTATTGTTAAACCTGATTCTCGGCTACCCTTAGTTAAGCCAATGTGGTATGTGAACCGATGAACCTGATAGGAAGTCGGGTTGGTCATGCCAAGCGGCCGTATTGCAACTATCCTCGCACGCGGGGTGTCGGGTAGTTGATTACGAAGACACGGAGTGGGTTCGCTACCCATGGCCGTGTACTGTATGACGATACAGATGTGATGATAAAATACTTACTGGGTAACCTTTGTGGTTTCCAGTTGGTTGTGAACTTGGGAATGATCAATCTGCTTTGGCCATTAGATGTGTAGTGAATCGAGTCGTTTATGTTATTCGTTTGTTGTTGTGATTGATTGTGTGACTTTGCGTGTTGCTTGTTATTTTGGGTTCGGATTGGGAACTAAGGGGAGCCTAGACTCACTAAGAAAACTAGTTGCTTATGACTCATTTTTGTTTTGCAGGTAACCTTAGCGGGAACCTAGGGGTGATAAAGGAGCTTAGGCCGATTGGTGTAGATTTGTGCCTCTTTTGTAAAACAAGTATGTTTTCAATAATTGTGTTGATATTTGAGCAGTAGGCTCTTGTGAAACTCGAGTGATGATTTTATGTCACTTGGAACTCTTATATATCATATATAAAAAGGTTATGTTTAAATAATACATGGGTTTCATGTGATACTAGTCCTTGTCCGGACGAACTAACTATCAAATGTATCTCGGGTTGGTAAGCCTTGGGGTATGTTTGATAGGGATGTGTACTTGGATGTTCAGTCTAGGATTTCTGGATTTGTTCTAGGAATCTAGGATCGAATGGCTAAGTGCGCATCAGTAGCATTTATGGTCATTTAATGATCGGGGGTTTTACAAGAGGTGGTATCAGATCACGGTAAATATTGCTTGATGGGACTTTATTTTCAAAGGTTTTATTGAGTATTGAGTCGCCAAAAAGCACTTGGGAAAACCAACTAGTTCCTTTACTTAAGTAGATGGTTTTGGGTTTACCATGTTCTTTGATGCAGTGAGACCGCGACGTGATCTATCAGGGTCATTGGAAGCAGTAAAGGTGATCAAAGAATTAAGAAGACGATTGGTGATTACATTTTTAATTGAATGATGGGTGACTATAAGTTGGAACTACACCTTAGTTTTAAGTACCTAAACTTTCTTGACCTTTTTAAAGGTTCGGTTGAGGTAAGTACGGGTTCTAACTCATGGTGTGAGGATTGATTGGTGATGATTGATTTGCTGGTTGATGGTGGAAGTATTTCATACGTTAAATTGTTTATGGTTATGATTTTGATGGTGTTTGATCGGTGAGATCATTCTCGATTACCCGATAGTTGAGCTATTGTGGTGTAATCGATGATCGTAGTTGTTGAGAAAGCTTATGTGTTGTGGTGGTTCCACTCACATATTGTTGTTCTGAGTGACTTCGTTCTAATACCCGAAGAGTAGTGGATAGTCTAGGGGAACCTTTATGTTGGTAAAGGTAGGTGTACCCTTAGAAAACCTGGAAACTAAACCCTTCTTGCCGAGGCAAAGATTTATAAGTTGTAGATGTAGAAAGTGGAGATGGATTTTAGCCGACCTATTAGACAGATATTTAGGTCAGCATGGAGTTGATTGAAGCATGGTTTGGGTATGGGATATCCAAGGATATCGAGTTCTTATGGAGCAAGGATTATTCAAGGGTGGAGTAATCAGTCTTCATCAATTGTTGCGGGATCAATCTGGAATTAGAAGCTAAGACGGACTTGCGTTAAACTTGAGGGGATTGCTTGGGAAGCGAGTTTGTCCTGGGTATAAATTGATTATCCAACTATCGTGCGTTCTTAGATTGTGGTTGGGGGAAAGTTACTTTACCTTGTAGTATTTGGTCCCCGATGGAATACGAAGCCGTGAAAGAAGAAATTTTTTAGAAAAGTACGGCTCCAGGAGAGTTAACGGAATTGAAGAAACAATTAGAAGACTTGATGGAAAAGGGATTTATTAGGCCGAGTTCATCACATTGGGAAGCTCTAGTATTATTCGTAAAGAAGAAGGATGGAACTCTGCGCCAATGTATTGATTATCGAGGGCTTAATAATATCACCATCAAGAATCTGCAGAATGATGAGTTGTTAGATCAACTTCGAGGACTCGGTATGGAAATATGTGGTTGTGCCATTTAGTCTTACAGCTTCTCTGACAGCCTTTACACGATTGATGAACGAAGTCTTTCGAGAGTACTTTGATGATTTGCTATCATACTCATTGATGACATTCTTATCTATTCACACACGGCCGAGGAGCACGATGTACATTTGAAGTTAGTCCTAAAGTGGTTATAAAGCCAAAAGCGACCTTTGCTAAAACTTTTGGAAGAGGGGAATTGGATTTTTGGACCATCGTGTATTAGAACAAAGTGTTTCACCTGATCACGAGAAGGTTGCATCGATTCGAGAGTGGCCACAACCAACCTATGTTACTGAAAAGTGAAGTGTCCTTGGGTTGTCTGGTTATTATCTGAAATTTGTTCGGGAATTTTCATAAATATCTAAGCCATTTACGCGGTTAACTGGCAAGGAGTAGCTTTCAAGTGGGGGATGAGATGGATAAGGTTTTTAATCATTTAAAGGAAGCTTTGACTACGATACCAATTACGGCGTTACCGGGTATAATCAAAATTACATGGTGTACACAGACGCATCACGAGTGGGTTTATGATGTGGCATCTTGGAAATTAAAGAAGCATGAAGATAATTATCCAATGCATGACTTCGAGATGGCGGTGGTAATATTTCCACTTACGGTCTGGCAATCATATATGTATGAGAAGATGGATGGAGGTCATAGCAGATATAAGTCAGAATTATTATCAAACCATAAGGATTGGGATAAGGATTTCAAATTGGGGAGATTGAAGTAACCATGACGAGATGTGATCGAAGCTAGTTACGAAAGATTGAAGTTCCTGATTTAATCACCAATTGTGGAAGTCTTGCACGAGAGCATCCTTGGAAAGAAGTACCGCAGGAGTTTGAGAAGGGTGTTGTTTACGAGTGAAGTCA
>OVAP01005482.1:622-12973 GCA_900406295.1 Aurinia saxatilis | reverse complement strand
TAAATAAACAATAAAAACATATTATGATTACTCAAAATTTTACTTAAAACAATGAAAACATATTATGTATACCCATATATATACTTTTAAAACCAAGAAGTGTATTTAAAGATTTTCTACAAAATTATTGTTATAATATTAGTTTTGCCGAGGAAAAGAGGGAAATCGTTAGAATTAAATAATGACTTCACTAATTAAGTAATGGCTTATGTATGCCCCTGGATTTTACTCTAACAAAAATCCAAGAACATGTGTGGATTTTAATTTTAAAAAACACAACAATTAAGTAATGGCTTATGTATGCCGTGGATATTACTCTCACAAAAATTCAAGAACATATGTGGATTGTAATAAAAAAAATATAACAATTAAGTAATAGCTTATGTATGCCCTTTGATTTTACTCTAACAAAACTCCAAGAATATGTGTGGATTTTAGTAAAAAAACATAACAATTAGGTAGTGACTTATGTATGCCTGTGGATTTTACTCTAACAAAAATCCAAGAACACGTGTGGATTGTAATAAAAATACATAACAATTAAGTAATGGCTTATGTATGTCCGTGAATTTTACTCTAACAAAACTTCAAGAACATGTGTGGATTTTAGTTTTTAAAAAATAACAATTAAGTAGTGACTTATGTATACTCGTAGATTTTACTATAACAAAAATCCAAAACATGTGTGGATTTTAATTAAAAAAATATAACAATTAAGTGATGACTTATGTATGCTTGTGGATTTTACTCTAACAAAAATCCAAGAACATGTGTGGATTTAAATAAAAAAATCATAACAATTAAGTATTGTATGGTGTGTGACAAAATTTAAAAAACACGGACTTATATCACTGACTTATTGTCTGGCGTAGAAAATCATGCCGACAACTAAACAGTATATCAAGATTATCATACACTTCATTGTAGACGATATTGGTAGTACTTTTATGCAGCTTCCTTTCTATATCCGTTGTTAGAACTTTGATTCTTGATCTCAACTTGATTCTTGAAAGTGCAACATATAACTGTCCGTGAAAGAATACATGCCTCGGTAGAAACAAACTCACATGTTCAAGATATTGTCCTTGGCATTGACAATTAATAAGTTACCTTACCACATCGTCAAAGACCGTTTCTGGTGACATTAGCTAAAAGTAAGAGCTAAGGACAATTTTTTGAACATGTGGATTATTAAATAATGAGTATACTTGGTTGGTGAGTTAGTTAGTTTTTGGTTACCTTGACATTTTAGATTTTTTATGAGTTTTAAATTATTAATATAATAATTCCATTATGCAACAGAAAAAGATCGCAAAAGGATGTGCAAAAATATATCTCATACTTTAAAAACATTAGCAACAAAAAAAGTTAATTTCTTAATAACATAACTCAAATTTTTAAATAAGTTATTATCTTAGATGCATAACATAAAAACTCATATATTGATAATTAATTAATAAACTACAGCATTTCATAAAAAACAAAGAACACACTAATTAGTTATATGAACTGTATTTATTAATGCATTTTATAAGAAACAAAACTCATTCATATTTTTAAAATAATACAAAATCTGGGATCAGAGTCTAAAGCAGCGATTGTGCCGTAGTTGCTTGCCTGATGTTATGTGTTACTTGTTATACGCGTTATCAATTCTTCCATTTTTTACGATTTAGACTCTGTTCAAGTTCTATTGTATTCCCATGTTTGAGTCAAATAATAACACGCCTTTGCTGTAAAGAAAAAAAAGAAAAAGAAAAAAAAAGAGTCTAAAGAACTGTAAACAACCAACGAAGGTTATAGAAAACATAAGCATTTTCTCACTACGTCCTTATATATAAGACCACTAATTGTGCTTCAAGCAAATCTGAACAAAGAAGCAAGAAATATCAAAGAATCAAAGCCATGAAAGTAAACAATGATGTCTCTAATTCCAAGCATTATTGGAGGACGAATATCAAACATTTTCAGTCCGTTCTCATCAGACTTAGGGGATACATTTGAAGGATTCTTCACGCCCTCTACTTTGCTCTGATTATAGTCTTTTGATGAAAATACAATTGTTTAGCTGGATGATATGATTGGTGTGAGAAGTCACCATATGGGAGGAGGAGGATGTGAAGGCAGTGAACATAACGTTTCCTATGTGCATCACTTACCTCAGTCTCAAGGACTATACCAGCCTCTTGATTGCAATCCCACTCTACAAATTGGATAAAATCCTTTAAGATCTCTACTTTAAAAATCATCTGCAAATGAATCATCTAGTGTACTTCACTACGTACTAAGCTTGTCTAGTTGCTTGGTTTAAAGATGATCATCAACGGTGTGTGAAAGACTTCAATGTCTGCCCGTACACATACATTCAAAAAACTCATGTCTATTTATGGCACTCGATTTCAAGCTTAGCTCGGAGTTCTTTCCTCATAATATTTCCCGAAACTGCTTTTGCTACAGCTTCGATGAAATACACCATCTTACACATAAGTATTTGGAGCTCTTTCATGAAATGTTAATACACAAAAAATCTCAGCAGCATAAGAAAATATATGCTTGAACAATACACGGATTTAAGTCCAATTAAAAGACATATCGGTTCACCTTATCACACAACTTATATCCACATGGAGTTTTTCGTCCTACCATTTATGCAATATTTAGAAGATACATAGATCTTGCATATAAGAATCAACCACATGCTTTTCAAAATCAGGACATACAAAGAGTATACATTACATAAAAGAAGGTTCTTAAGCATTTCAAGTGCCTGTTCAAAAGTAGAAGGGAATCTGATACTTGGGGTCTAAAGAAGGCACATGCATAACCGAAGAAACTTATGTGTTCCTAGATTTTTAAGACATTGCATTATATCCCAACTATTGAACTTATCTTGTCAACGGCTACACTTACTAACCTTGAGAAGATACTCACAGAAGGAATTAATGCTTGCTCTTATTCCAGCATCCTGTCAAGTAGAAACTATCATTCAGAATTGTTTTGTGGGAGCAGAGTTCCTCAACGCAATGGATAAGATCTCTAAGCTGTCAATTGAAGTTTTTTCAAACTGTATATAGGCCTTTTTGTTAGTTCGAGAATGAAAATAGACGTTGCCTTTTGTGTCCATTCACCTGTAAAGACATTGATGTGAGCACCAACCAAGATCAAAATTATATCTCTGCAAGAAACTTTAAAGAAAAGTATATGACAATAAGGAGAGCTAAACAGAAAATTTTCCCAGTGGCTAGATTGATTTATTGATCAGAGATGAATTTCTCGCATCAGTTTCAAGAATCAGTTTTACGAATCATTTTGGCTAAATATATATATTACACATGGGCTTCCTAAAAACAGTGTTCATTATTTCGTTGACTGGACAGCTATAAAATCTCCAACATTATTTATACAGCGTCCACTCCGTAGACTTCTAGTAAACTCAAAAAATAGATTCTGAACCGTAATGGTTCTAAGGAACTGTTTGTTGAACCTTGTAAGTGCATAACTTAAAAAATGAGTATACGGATCAATAACGCAGTCCAAGCAGAAATTAGCTCACATTTCCAATCAAGTCAATCAATCAAGAACCAAAAAAGGCGAACTACTAATACTTGCAAGCATCTAAGTTCATCTTCTTCTTCATAAACATATCCTTCAACCTCCCACGAGTCGCAACAATGATATGCACACCTCTCTTCACAACCTCCAACTGCGACCTCATATCAATCCCACCAATACACAACAACGACCTCAATNCAATCAAGAACCAAAAAAGGCGAACTACTAATACTTGCAAGCATCTAAGTTCATCTTCTTCTTCATAAACATATCCTTCAACCTCCTACGAGTCGCAACAATGATATGCACACCTCTCTTCACAACCTCCAACTGCGACCTCATATCAATCCCACCAATACACAACAACGACCTCAACGACGGATACCCTGCCTCAACCAAAGGTCCCACAAACTGCTCCACAACTTCATAAGACTGTCTAGCATCTCCCTCGATGAACAAACAATAAGCCCGATCGGTCCTTCCCCGCTCCCAATTGGCATCATCATCTCCTCTTGCAAAGCAATCATAATCATCGGGAACACAAACACCATCGTCTTCCCCGAACCAGGAAACGCAATCCCAATCATATCTCTCCCAGACAAAATCACAGGAAATCCCTGAACTTGGATCGGAGTCGGCTACACAATCCATTTTCAGGCAATCAAAGCTATCGTCGTCGAAATCGCCTTATGTAACCCAAAATTAAAAAAAAATACCCGTTTTGAGAAATTTGAAAGAGAGAACTGTACGAATCTGCGAGGTGAACACTTTTAATTCTTCGAGGTACGAAGTTTAACAAACATATTTAGAGGATTGGACTCACCAGAATTTGGATCTATTTTAAAAAAATTGCTTTATGTGTCTTTTGTTTGTTTTTTTTTTTNTGGACTCACCAGAATTTGGATCTATTTTAAAAAAATTGCTTTATGTGTCTTTTTTTTTTTTTTTTTCTTTCTCTAATGCTGTCTATGATCTGATATCGGCGTAAATTAACACTAACTTTTGATGAGAATATGACATCTAGAATTTTTTTCAATAAAGTGTAATGGCAAATAATAAATAAAGGATTAGAAAAATATACATTTATGTCATCTATATCTTACTGTTTTCCAAAATTCAATTATAGGAATTGATAAAAAATCAGTTTTGGACAAAAATTCAAACTAAATATGAAAAATCTAAGATTTATCATAATCAACCAAAGAAATCTTTATAAACTAAAATAACAACACTTTTTGTTGCATTTTCCAAGTACAAAAAAATACTTTAACTAGATTGAAATCAAGAATTTTTAGAGCATTTTTATTGGAAGTTTTTTGAAGTGTCTTTAATTTTTTTTTCCATATGAAATAATAATAAGAAGTTAAAGTGGTAAGAAAATGGTGAGAAAGATGAGAGAGACATTTCTAAATAGTAAAGAAGACACTTTTATGCCATGTGACTTTATTCATTGATTCTAAAATTTAATGATTTATTATTTATTTTTTAATTAAATAAAAAAAATTGATATTATATTCAATGAAACGTTTTATGTTAGAGGTGGTCTAACTAGGTCGGGATTTTTATCCGATAAACCCGAATCCAAATCTAACCCGAAAAATTAAACCAAAATTGATCCCGAATTCGATAAAATATCCGAATGGGTTTTAAAACTTCAAACCCGAAAAAACTAAATTCGAATCCAAACCGAACCAAAAACCGAGCAAAACCTGAAATATCTGAAATAATAACAATTATATACTTTAAATAATAACTATATTTAAAATTAATATAACATGTTTATTTTAAATTATAATTATATATATGATGCTATTAGTTATTTTTAGATCAAAATCATTGAAATAACCAAAATATATTAATTTTAGCTAGATTTATCAAAAATTAATTAAATACTTTTAAAAATTAATATTTTTTTATTTTATTTTATTTTATGATTTTCCGGAGAACCGAACCCGAATCGAATTCGAATACCACCGAACCGCAATCTGAAAATCCGAAATTTAAATAAATTTGAAATAAACCCGAACGGTGACCCGAATTCTCAAGCCTAGGTCTAACAATACTTTTATATATATATATATATTTGGACTATTTGTATTTGTTTCAGTTTTCTTAATTTATCTTACTTGCCAAGTCATTTACATTTTTCCTCTTATCAGTGTTACAAATAATTTCACCAAGCAAGAATGTTATTAGCACAAACTATAAATTTTCGACGTAAATTTATGATTACAGATTTTAAAATAGTACAAATACTCTTCTTTTTTTCATCTTAGTTTAATTTAGTGTATTCTTTATTTAAGTAAGAAGAGAAAACCCAATTTGGTACCTGCAGGCTTAATAGTTATACTAACGCATGACACCTGCCTAAAAGAGAGTTTATTATAGCAAACAGAATCAGCTAGGTGTCTTGTAGTGAGACACAACATCAATCTCAAGCATACTACGTGTCTTCATGACTCTTACCATCTCCAAAAGCCCATATTAACTAAAACATATTGGTTTCTTTCTTTGGTTAGTGCATAGTCGAAGAAGATATATTGAAGAAAACATAAGATGGCTGGAGAAAATGACTGGAGGAAGACGGCGGATACGACGAAGATGAGCCCGGAGGAAGTGAAAGCAGCTGGTGTTGAGTCATCAAAGAGGCCACCGGGGAGTAACCCCGGCGGTGTTCTTCACCAACGCCGTAACTTGCCATACAGCTACACCACCATGGCTATCGTCGGATTAGCTATCTCCGGTGCAATCATGTATAGTGTTATGTATGCTAAGAAGAAGCCGGAAGCTAGTGCAACTGATGTAGCTAAGGCGGCCACAGGGACGGCTAAACCCGAAGATACACATCCAAGAAAATAAAAATGGTTTCTCTTTGTTTTTTTGTTTTTGTTTCCCTGCTCAATGTTCTTGTAGGAACTTTTTTATATTTCTTGTAATGTAATAACACACCGAGTTCAAGAGAAGTCTTTATCCAAAAAACTTGACCCTACAACAAAAATAATAATAAGGGAAGGGATACAACATAGATTATGTAGTTATCTAAAATGATGTTTTACATAAAATCCTCTTAAACCAAAAACAAAGTATTATAAAAGACTAATATCCGATTTAGGATTTCATGAAAACATAGACGTACATAATTTAGCTGTAAGCCTGTGACCATGGTGTAGGGGTGGCGATTGCTTTTACTGTTATGATTGTAATGGGTAATATTGATTTATATGAACAAAATGTAGGATCCATTCCAATTTCCACACATGACTATGCTCACAAGAGGAAATAAAAAGAAACATATAATGTAGGTTACCAAAGCTTTTAAACAATTGTGGGCTTGACTTGCGTACTAATTTTGTGGGCCGTATCCTAAAAGATGTGTAGAGCATCATCATGCATCATGGCTTTCAAAGATTGCAATCCGGTTTTCAATCTTTTATCACTATTTTGACTGATCAAATGGGAAGTATTGGATAATTTCATGTTTGAGGATGATTTCTACGTAAGTATGGTTTAGATAACACAAGGGGTTTTTTTTTTGTTCCAAGTCGTTTAGTGGACAAGAACCCAATTGTTACCAAGTACTTACTCTTGTTTATTTTGGTTTTGAATTTGTCTAGTATGTCAATTTTTGTTTGATTTAGTTTAAGTTTGAGTGAATAATGAAATAGTTGAATTATCCAGTAAAGAGAAAATTCTGTCACAAATATTACAAAAATAGTGGTGGTAGTATGTGTTTTTTTTAATATAAATATTTAAATTACGTGATATTAGAAAAATATAAAAACTAAAGAACAATCAGCTTCGTAAGTTCGTCGAGACATATTGAGAAAATAAACCATGTTAACAGTTCGTCATCTTTAGCAAATGTGAATAGTTTTTCGCAAAAGCCATATCTTTAAATTATTGCAAAAGCAATCAAAGAAGGGGTGAAATGCATGTTACTTAAATTATGATTTTACCAGTCGACTACAAAATTATGGCAAGTTGAATTTTATGCGACAATTGGAGATTCACATGTTTTTTTAAAAAAGGAGATTTTTATAAATTAAGATCGGAATGTTAGGATATGAAAAAAGGTTAGGTGAGTCCACTTAATGGCCCAGAAAAGTCGAAGTGTATAGAAATAGGCTGTTAGGTAGAAACACTCATGTGTTGCTTTATGAGCCTAAAACCTGGACGACGATCTTTTCTTTTCTCCTTACCAACTGCACACAATATAATTATGAATCCACATTTTTCCCTTTAGGTTAAGCTGATCTAATCGTTTATCACGTAATCGCTAGCTTCCGATATAACATACAAACGATTTATTATTAAAAAACGTCGTTTTAAGTATCTATCTACTTTTTAAATGTTGAACTTTTGCAAAAGTCTGACCTCTCTGTTTTATAAGAGGCATACATTGAAATTGAAGTTTTTTCTAGAAAGAAAAAAAATAGATCAATGTAATCATTTTTTTTTAATTAACAAGAGATTCGAGGTTTAAGCTCATATAGCTAATGTTGTTTTTTCTTTGTGTTAGCTAAGCGATGAGTGAAGGTATATCTGATCAAACTGGTATGTCTGGAATCAGAGCGTATTGTATGGTTTCGTCCCAAGAATTATTCAAATCAGCGACATTTAATTTATTTTTATTTTTTTGTTAATTTATGGTGCATCCCCAAATCTATGAAAGGATCCGAGACTAATCATCCCGGAGAAGGACAACTCATGAATAGGTCCCCTTCCGAATTTTTAAATGGTACGTAAGTAATGAATGACCAAAAAGATAAAAAAAAGTAATTATACGACTGGAGAGAGTCGATCACTGATCTGGATTCATAGGGTAACTCTTTCACCAGANAAGATAAAAAAAAGTAATTATACGACTGGAGAGAGTCGATCACTGATCTGGACTCATAGGTTAACTCTTTCACCAGNGAGTCGATCACTGATCTGGATTCATAGGGTAACTCTTTCACCAGAAAAAAAAACATCTAAATTTTGCATGAGATCTTAACCATATATCTATATAATAATTATAAGCCATAATATATGATTAACAGCTGTATATCTATTCATGAAGTTGTAACATCTAAAATATTCTCAATTACCCATTTTTCTATAACAAGAAAGATGGTTACTTAGTGACATAAACGAGACTTATATGTTTATTATGTAACGTCTTTAGAATCGTGCTCTCAGTAGTAAATTTAGAGCTGCACACATTTACATGGTTATATAACTTTTAGGATAAGGTTTTTTTGGACCACTGTCGTTTCATTTCTTGAATCTTGACGCTCATATAATATTTATCATCATTCGACACATAAAGTGACTATTACCAAACGCACACCACAGTTACAAAACATTACAGCCCATTTTTCTCGTTTTCACGATGTGAACTACAAAAACTTTAGTCTACTTAAAGAGAAAGAGCTAGGGGAAAGAGGTAAAAAGGTAATAAAGAAATTTATGAAGAAAGGAGAAAAGAGAAGAGAAGAAACACAAGGTTGCAATTATGGATGTTTGGACCCCATTCCCTAGTCAGTGTTCATCATCATTTGTTTATGATGCCTTATGCTCACGCCTGCCTTCTATATTAACTTTTTATTGTTTCTCAACATTTATCCCTTTCTATTATGGGCTATTTACAAACAGTTGAATGATTTTAAAGGGATTGTTGAATTGCAGCTTGAAATACATGTGGATTAAAATGTGTTGAAATAGCAGGGAATGAGACCGGCGTCGTATTGTGGCTTATCTTTGGTAATTGTTAACTTAAAAGGAAAAAATGTCATTTTATTCTCTAATTTTTGAAATGTTGCAATTTTATTCCAGAAATATCGTGTGTGCATTTTTATTTCTAAAGTAGTGTTTGATTATGTCAGTCAAGACCCCGTAAAAAGTCAGATTTAATTTTAGAAATTTTTAATAATAAAATATTAATATTCTAATTAAAATAATTATTTTAATAAAAACAATTAAAAATCTTTAAAAATTCCGGAAAAAAACCACAAAATTTTTATAAACTTTGTAAAAGAGTAATAATTGAAATATAATTTATATCTTCAATTTTAATTTCACATCAGATTAAGTTGAAAAAACTCAAAAAACAAAAAATTTAGAGTGAAATTTCCAAAATATAAAATTGCAATTTAAGAGAAAAGAATTAATTTTTTATTTAGGCTACAATCTTATGAGGTTAGGTTTTAGTGTTTTAATAACTATTTGGGTTTATGTTTAGGGTTTAGGAGTTTTGAATTTATTAAGGATTAAAATCCTTTTAGGGTTTAGGATTTAGGGTTTTAACAACTCTCTAAAATATCATAGAATATTTTAAAATAATATTAAAATGGTAATTTAGATTGAAACAAATATGTGTTTCAAAAACAGCAAAACAAATGGGTATTTGTGAAAATGGGTAAAGTAAAAAAGGTCAATTTTGAAAATTTCCCTTATTTCTTTGGGTTTTGAGTTAACTATTTTAGAATTTAATTTTGAGGTTTTAGGGTAATTTTTGAATGTCTAAAATTAATTTAAGTTTTGTGATATTTTCTTAAATTTTCTATTCATTTATTTTGCACCAAAAAAAAATTATAACAGATTTTTTTGCTGATATTTAAATTCAAAACTAAAATTTATTATTATCAAAAATTTAATTCTCTTCTCTTAAATTTTATTTTTATTTTTTGGGATATTTCCATTCTAGATTTTTTGGAGTTTTTTTATTGAATTTGATATGAAGTTAAAATTGAAGATATAAATTATAATTCAATTATTACTCTTTTATAAAGTTTATAAATTTTTTTGCAGATTTTCCGATTTGTCAGGGTTTTTTAGATTTTTTAAATTGTTTATATTAAAATAATATTATTCTAATTAAAATATTAATGTTTTAATTAGAATGAAAAAATCTGAAAATAAAGTTTGACTTTTATGGAGTGTTAATGATATAGTTAAGTACTATTTGAGGAATAAGTGTAAACACGATATTTGAGAAATAAAATTGCAATATTTTAAAAATTAGGGAATAAAATGGTCATTTTCCCAATTTAAAAAATTTCATTAAAAACAGATTTATCATATAGAAAATCATTTTTAGATAAGTACATTTCAGATTTATCTTTTTAAAAATAACAATCAATCACACAAAAATATAAAATGATATAAATGGATTGGGAGGGGGGGATTTGTATCGGTTTGAGAAGATTCATGGATTCTATATAATTTTTCTTGGCATGCACGGAGGTAGTGATGTGGGAAAAACACTTATATCTGACTGTAAATCAGTTGATTGGTCCAATATCAAGGGATTGGAATATTCCAATTTTTCAAGAGCTCATGAATTATTATAGTGTACATACAGCTGATACACGGACTTTCAACTTCTAGAAAGAGTCAGCAATCAGGCATTTCACAAAATCTGGAAGCTATACAGGATATTGGCTCAACTCATAAGGATATTCAAAAGCAGTATATTAATTTTGTTGGAGAACCTAGGAAAACTGCATTCGACGCCCATGTTTAAAAATTGAAATGTCAATCAAGTGTAAAACATTCCATTAGATTAATGGTAAATGGTTCCTTAATAGTTTTATCTCGTCGGTAGGAAGAAGTCATGAATATTAAAACTCAATGTAAACGTTGTGAATTTATTGAAGAGACGATAAATCATGCTTAGTTCGCTTGTCCGTCAGTATTTCAAATCTGTAAATTGGCAAAATTTTCACGAGGTCTGAAACAACGTTTGAGTAGTGTCACAAGGTCTAAATATTTGTGAAGTGTCACAAGATCGGAAATCACGTTGCAAAGCTTACCTAACAATGCAATCTCCGGCGAGAATAAAACCTTTTTTTATCCCAAAACTTGTCTTTGATCTGTTTCTTGTTTTAACAGTTCTAAATTTTGGGATTTTATTGATTTTGTTCAATAGCGGCAACAAGAGATTTTATGGATCTTGTTCAAGTGCAGAAATTTGAATCTTTGCATCAGAAAATTGCAGAATAAATAAGATGCGTTAATTACAGCAAAGAGATCTCATATATGAACCGAAAGGATAAATAAGATGGGGATCCATCGAGTGCATTTAATATGGATACAGTGCATGTAATGTAAAAGAGGTACTAGACTGTATAAATATAATGTAACAATAATAATGGAGCTACGTCTAGTCTTTTCTCATAAACCACATGCCATTGCTTTTTCTTCTGTGCTTTCAACGTCTCACACCTATGCATCTATATCTTATTCATCCAATGAGGCAATATATACGATTGATTGCACTTCTAATAATGTCCCCTTTAGACCCCATTTGATCATCTCCGTACGTGCGGTGCAACTATCTTTTGGCTACGTGCATGAGGTTGATACTATTGCGAGACTGCTGAATCATTCATGGAGAGCTTCTTTTTTAAGAATGGAGTGTTTTTTTTTTTTTTTTTTTTAACGANNTTTTTTAAGAATGGAGTGTTTTTTTTTTTTTTTTTTTTGAACGATGCATAATATGTGTATAAAATTTGACAAGCTCAACCAAGACATTATCACATTAACATCAACTAATAGAGCATGGTTATTGTAGTTGAATAGGAATTATTAATTAAATGTGGTTCTATATAGATTCAAATATTTCAATCAAGTAGTTACAGATTTAGTCTTTGACTTAGGTTATATATACTAATTAATAAGTTTCTATCACTTTGGGTTGTCAAGAGGAAAATGTAAACAACCAAACTCATTTTGTCATTATTCCGGAGATATTTTAGGATAGAATCACAAATATATCCAACTTTACATATCCACTAACCACATATAACCATACCT
>OVAP01005481.1:0-12976 GCA_900406295.1 Aurinia saxatilis | reverse complement strand
CGTCGGACATTTCTGACGGGCGTTTGTCCGTCGGAAATCTGTCGGAATTCCATTTCCGATGACGTGGATCTGACGGGGATTTTCCGTCGGATCCCCGTCGGTTTTTGCGTTTTCTGACGGTTTTCCGACGGATTTGTCCGTCAGAAAAACCGTGTTTTCTTGTAGTGTTTGGACTATAATAATAATAATATAGTCTCGATAAAATAAATAAATATATGTTTATTAGCATAAAAACCAGTAAAATATGGGATATATCAACTCCCTCAGACTTAGCTTTTGCTTACCCTCATGCAAAACATAAGCTAAACTGTGAAAGAGGTTTGAAAATATAGAACTCACCTTGCTTTGAAGTGTTTAATTGATCTTAGTCAACTTAGTAATCCACGCATTAGCTCGACCAATTCCAAACTTGACTGCCATGTACTTCTCATCGGACTTCCTTAGCATTCCAAATAAACCCACAACCTCATTACGAAGTCGATGCTATTTTCATAGCTTGTCTCTTCATCTGATCCCAATGTCTTCGAAAGTTCTAGACTCACTTCCCATACATTGTTTGCCAAACCTACGCTTGAACAATAATATTCACTACTCTCCCCCAGACTTGAGTATCACTAATAATCTATACTTAATGGTTTATAGTATGGTTCTGGATCATCGAGAGGTTAGTCTCTAGCCTACCTTCAAGCTTTTTTTTGTTTTCTATAGATTGTAAGTCCCACCTCGGGAAAGCCTTGGCTTTTAATAATTTTCCTAATTGGTATGATGAGTCACTTTTTCAAAAGGGAGAGTAGCAAATGCTTTCTCTTACTTGTTGAATTTGACACGCATGTATGGAAGAATCAAATCCTAGTGCATTGATCACATTGAAGAGGTACAATAAGCTCCAACCGTTTGTATCTTCGTAACTTAGCATGGGTCTCTTTGTACTACCAATTTGGCCCTTGGATTTTTCAATAGTCTCGTTCTAAAATCAGTCTTACTAACGATGGTCACAACTCTGAAAAGGACACAATCAAACAATCCAAGCAGAAGATCATAGTTCCAACTAGTTTTGACTCGATAAAACGACTTGATAAAAACTTTTTTTTTTTTTGAAATTATCACAAATAAACCAAGACAAAGAAAAATAAATCAGTATTTCCCCAGACTTAAACAACACTGTCCCAGTGAGTAAAAGTCTCGAGGCGAGAAAAAAAAAACATAAATCGAAAAGGCCAAAATTAGAAACGCGTACCTTTGTTCATGGGGGGGGGGGGGGGATGTCGATCGATTGACACTGATAAACGTGTCGATCAACACCAATGGGATCGAATGACGAGAATGAGTGTCGTCGACACAAAAAGTCGATGACCAGTAAATCTGATTTATTTGAAATATCTGTTTTTTCTATTATTTTATAGTATAAAACCGTATTGAATAATATATAATAGTAAAAATCATGAAAATAATTTTAGAAACCGTAGAAAATTCAGGATGATTTTATAAAATTGAAATAATTTTTTTAAAAAATCCATATTATTTTTAAAATTCAAAAAACACAAAAAATAATTAAAATAAATAGTATAAGGTATAAAAAACTCACAAGTGGGTTGCCTCCCACCGAGCGCTTAATTTATAGTCGCTAGCCTGACATTTGCATGATGGTGACTCATGGTGGATTATGTGTGAACCTTCGATAACGCCCTTCTCCGACTAGCACACAACCGTTACTTGCCATGAAGAGACTTGGGGAAAGAGTACCATCGGAGCATTCAACCGATCCTTGATAATATCATCACTCATGTCCCTTAGCTCTAACGGAATGTCAATGCTGATTTTATCAAATGTCTTTGAAGTCCCTTTGCGCTTAGTCGTAGATGGTTTATTGGTTGAAGACTTGTCCGTGAGGATTTCATGAACGGCCTTTGTATCAACCTTAGCATCATTCTTCGCATCATGTATAATAGCTTTGCAAGAGGGTCCACCGATAGGATAAAAGTGATAGAACAGTTTCTTGTCGATCTTGGAGAATGATAGAACAGCTCCAACGGTCGCGAGGAATGAGGAACCAAGTATTAATGGCCTATTGATGGCTTCATTGATGTCCATAATACAAAAATCAGCAAGCAATAGAATCCCCAATTTGCAACTCGACATCCTAAACAAAACCTTTAGCGACCACCAAGGAATAATCAGCTAAGATGATCGGTTGCTTGGAAAGCCGTTGGCAAGTAAGACCAAGTCTTAGAGCGACTGCATGCGACATGACATTAACTGTGANATCAGCTAAGATGATCGGTTGCTTGGAAAGCCGTTGGCAAGTAAGACCAAGTCTTAGAGCGACTGCATGCGACATGAGATTAACTGTGACACCAGTATCACATAGAGAATCGTTCATCTCCATTCCATTGATCGAACAATCGAAGATGAACCTGCCCGGACATACCAACTGCTCCAACTTCTTTAGGGTGGCTGGAGAGGGTTCTTCTCTGACAATGTGCATAAGCTGAATGTTGATAGCTCTGATCTCTTTAAGTACCAATCGCACGCTATCCTCAATGCTTTCATTCGAAGCACTTAGTTGCTTGATGTAACTCTTAATGGCTGGTGAATTCTTGATGAAACGATACGAAGGAGATCCCATAATCACATTCCTCAAAATGGCTTGCCTTTTAGCTTCAATATCCTTCTCTAATTGTTTCTCAGACTTCATGGAAGGCACTGGAAATAGAACCTTGGGATGATAAACGCACTTGGATGTTGAAACAGCTAGATTTGAATGTGTTGGCTATGTTCCGTCTGGGTGTCGATCGACACTCTCATTGGTCGAGAGGAGCTGTTTCTCGTGAGGGGTCGAGCTCGTGTCGAGAGGAGCTTGACAGATGTCCGTGTTGTGCATCGACACGTGGTGGTGTCGATCGACACTGTCGAAGGTCTCGGTCGACACCTTGTTCTGAAACAGACGGGGAAGGTGATTGTCCTAAAAGGTGTCGAAAGACACCCTCCTGATGTCGTTAGACACTGCGTTGTATCACAGCTAGAACTTCTTCATCTTCTTCGAATTCTTCAGCCAGCTCTTCATCATCTTCAGTTAGCTCTTCATCATCTTGAAAATCTGATTCATCTTCGTCCTGATCGACACGGACTGTATTGACAAAGGCCTTGGGGTTTTGGTCCGTCTTTGCTGGAAGAAAGCCTTCTTGTCTGCGAATGGCTTCGGCTGTTTGAGCAACTTGAAGATCGGTCTTCTTCAAATGAGTGGTCAAGCTCTATCTTCCCATTCAAGTTGGTGTAGAGATTATCAATCTTTCCATTGAATCCCACCATCATCTTTTGTTGTCCTTCAAGGAGTTGTTCGAACATTGACTTTGTTTCATTGTCTTGAGCCTTTGGAGAATGGTATGATGTGTTCCCATAGTCCCTTCCTTAACCGATCGTTTTCTGATATCCACTATTAAACGGCTTGTTGTAGGAAGGCTTGTTGTATTGGCCATTGTTGAATGGGAATTTCTGCCCATAGTTGCCACCAAAATAATTCACATCTTCTTCTTCCACAATTCTTCCTTTGTGTCTTCAATTCCAGCAAAAGAGACACTCTTCTTAGTAGATTTCATCATGAAGTCAATCTTTTGATGCAGTTCCTCGATCCTTTTAGCTTTAACGGAGTTCAGCTTCTTTGACCTATCATCTTCCATTCCTCCTCTATTGTAAGAGCTAGCTGCCAAATTCTCAATCAACTTTGTAAGCACCCTCCTTGGTTTGTGTCATGAAATCACCATTGCTGGCCGAGTTGAGTGCAGTCTTGCAATCCCAATTGACACTATCATAGAAAAGGCCTAGTAGTTTCTCATCGGTGTAGCCATGATGAGAGCACTCCATCTTGTACTCCTTGAATCTCTCCTATGCTTCACAAAAAGACTCACTGGATATTTACTGAAAATTGGTGATCCTATTCTTCAAGGCTATTGTCTTGGAATTTGTGAAGAAGTGGTAAAGAAAAGCTGCTCTAATCTCTTCCCAAGTGTGAAGAAGTGCTGGAGGTAGAGCTTTGAGCCACTTTTCTGCCTTATCAGTAATTGAGAAAGGAAATAGCATACACATGCTGTAAACACTAGGCGTGCCATTGGTGATGATGTTGCACATGCATTCATAATCATCAATATGATCCATCAAGTTCTCATGAACCTAGCCATGGAACTGATTTTGCTTCACCAAGGCAATCATCGGAGGCGTGAATTCATTGCTTTGACCAAGGACATGAGCATGACATATGGCTGCTCTGTTTGAGTAGAAAGAGTGTGGAGTATCCGAAGCTCCAATGGTGACAGCTTGCTGAGGATTAGTGCACAACTGTTTTAATTCCTCCTACATCTGATCAAGGAGAGTCGCATTGTCAGTTTGATCATGCATTGTGGCTGTTAAACCTGAAACACCAAAGAGAAAACCAAAAAGAAACTAGTTAGTAAATAAAAATAAAATAAAACCAAAGAAAACAAGCAATAAAATCCTAAAATTAAACTAAGAAACTAGAACTAGTATGCAAGTTAATTGGTCCCCGACAACGGTGTCAAAACCTGATATACAAAAGTTTACCCTTTGTATTTAACCGCAAGAGTACAGCTAAAGCGATATAGTACTTAGGGATCGAATCCACAAAGACCGATAAATTGCAAACTAAGACTAGACACTTATTTTAAAACTAGGATGAGTGGGATTTTTATATGACAAACTACTGTAGAGAACAGAGAATATTGTGTGGGTTTAAGACAATTAAAAGCAAGGTAAGGCCTTGGGAACTTCAGGTGGAAAATTCAAATTGTAGCCAGACGCGTCGAGTGTCGATCGACACCGCACTGTTAAAGAAGGCACCGAGCTTAATTCTAGAACATGAACAATATGTAAAGCAAACCAACTCTCAATGTGAATACTGTCTTAATCTAATTCCTAGCAAACCAAATTTCTTTGTGAATCCTAAGGAATTAAACTAGCAATGAGAGCCTATTCAATTGTTCACAAGTTTCTAACCCAAATCTCTTTGCACCAAGATAACTTGCTCTATCCCTAAAAACTCTCTCAAAATAAATTAAAGCATGAGCCTAAACAATGGCGAAAACCTAGTATTTATATGCCAAAAAATGTCTGCCCCTTGGCTAAAATAAGGAAAGCTCGATATTCCTTTTTTCCCCGAATAAGAATTGAAAATATTCTTTTTCTGCCCGCCAGAATGACATGTCTTAACCGTCATATCTCCTCAACCAATAATCAGAATGAGTTGAAGCCACCGCCAAAGTGAAGCTAACTCAATTTACTATGTCGTGTCAAAATTTGAGATTAAAATTCCTACGGGAAGACCTTTGTCTGACACAATCTTTAAAACACCTCGGACTGCTTCTGCATTGTCATTCCAGTTTTTTGCTTCCTTTTGCTCCATAATTTCTCCTTAACTCACCAAGTGACCAAAACTCATCCATGCACCTAAAACGACTCATTTGGACTATAATAATAATAATATAGACTCGATAAAATAAATAAATCTATGTTTATTAGCAAAAAAACCAGTAAAATATGGGATATATCAACTAGAACCAATCAACTCCGATCTGGTGGGGGAACAGCCTCAAAAAGCCAACATCGAGAGGATAACTGCCGAGAAGGAAAAAAAAGAGTAAAAGGAAAAGCTAAGAGACAAAGAAACACTCTCTCTCGATGGCGGTGGCAAGCACCAGACGCCGGAGATGCAACGCGACGGATCTGAAAAGTGCTTCTATTGTTTGCTAGATTTGAGAGAGAACATGGAGACGCGCGTGTCTCCTCCACAACTCGTATCTAGTCGAACTCAATTGTCAAATGTAACACTTTTTTATCCAAAAACTTTTGTTTTAAATGTTTTTATGGTAAACATAAATAAAGTCATGATAAATTTTGAACAAAAAATTAAATACTTCAACTTTAACCGAGTAACATGATTGGATGATCAAATAAACTTCATTTGTCTCTTAAATATTTAGTATACAAAAATATCAATTTTATGACTAAATTAGTATATAAAAAAAGTGAGTTAAGTATATATGTAGTTAAAATTGACTTATTAGAATATAATTTATTAATACATTATATAAATACAAAATAAATATATTGGTAATGAAAATTATATCCAAATCTGATTTTATTCGATTAATGAAATCCACATCAAAATCAAGTGTTATTCATTGAATATTAAATGAAATCAATCAAAATCACGGAGTTATTCGGTCCATGATTAACAAATACTAAATGAAATCAAGTGTTTATTCAATTCTAAAGAATTCTCTACGAACTTGGTTTTATAATGGATTCAAGTGGATTTGGATGGATTTCAAAGTTCAAAAATACAAAAACTCAAATTTGTAGGAAAACCTTGCTATTTCAGAAAATATTTTCTAGAATTCGAAATACTAAACAGATTTTGAAAGCACATTACTATATTTGCCCTCTCTTTAGGAATAGGAAAGTCTCTTCTCTTTTATTAGGACTTGTGGTCTAACAAAGACTCAAAAATAGCAACAATCTTGTCCAAGAACTTTTTTTGGAAGATCACAAGCATCTATAAATATGTACCCTCAGGTATAGTAAGGCAATAACATTATCAAAGCACCAAATTTTTTTTTTTTAAAATAAAACAAAAGATGGCAGCATACATAAGGAACAGTGTTTTTGTGTCATCACTGATGTTTTTCGTGATGATTGGTTCCTTGAACGCACAACTGGCCGACGTAGCAGCCATTTGCGGGAAAGCGAAGAACCCATCATTCTGTAACAACTTCATGAAAGGCAAGAGTGGTGATATCAAAGCAGTTGCGCAGATCACCCTCGCTGCTGCACAAGCAAGTGCAACAGCAGCTTCAAGCAAAATCCAGTCTCTCTCCACGGGAGCAGCCGCCCCCGCTTTAAAGACAGCATACACCTCGTGCGTGGGGCAGTACAAAGATGCAATCAGCAGTCTCAATGAAGCTAAGGCGAGCCTAGCGTCGAGCGATGGTCAAGGGTTGAATATGAAGGTTTCAGCAGCTATGTCAGGAGCTACATCATGTCAAGATGGCCTTGCCAAACTCGGAGCTGATCCAGCTGCTGTGAAGAATGGTGAGGATTTCCAGAATATTGCTGGCATTGTTCTTGTTGTCTCCAACATGCTTAAGGCTTGATTTCATCTCCCATCATACTAATCTATATATTATACATATACTGTAAATAAAACCTAAGATCCCTTCATACTATACATATACAAATAAATGTAACTTAAGATCCTTGTTATTGGGTGCTTGATTTGTGTAAAGTATGTGTATTTCAAAAGTCTAGAGATTTTTTAATGTTGTAAAGACTTTTGTTCATTCTTACAATTATTTTTACCCATATTGAAGGACTCTTTTAGAGTCGTTAATTATGATTATCATGTATTCTTGTGGATTCTAATTATTTTTGCAAAGTAAATACTCCTTCTGTCCCATAAAGATTGATGTTTTGAGTTATGCACACAGATTAAGAAACATTAAATATATGATTTTGTTTCAATTAGTTTTGTTAATTTTTATTTACTTAATATTTACATTGTAAACTACCATATAAAATTTGTTATTAAATATTATTTATTATTATTTTTATTTCCTTACACATGAAAAAAACATATCTCAAAAGTTGCCCGAGTTAAATAATGATTAGATTACATAAATGCTATAATTCATAAAAGTTTTGTGTAGTT
The DNA here is from genome assembly GCA_900406295.1 of Aurinia saxatilis. NCBI lineage: Eukaryota > Viridiplantae > Streptophyta > Magnoliopsida > Brassicales > Brassicaceae > Aurinia > Aurinia saxatilis. Next base: position 5,259 of record OVAP01005481.1, on the reverse strand, counting down.
TTGTCACGGTATAAACAATATATTGTAAATACACATAAGGATGATGGTAAGTTTAATGGTTAATTTAGTGAATGACCAAAGTAATAATAATAATAATAATAATAATAATAATAATAATAATAATAATCAAAACTCTCTATCCAATGGTGAGGATCTTGTCACATAGGGGGTTTTAGTTATTTTGTTAAATTTGTTTTTTTGTTGGTTATTTTCCCCAATTTCCCTAAGTTTAAGTGTAAGATATATAATAATTTTTTGTTTGAAAATTCCAAGTTATATACTTTAGGAAGAATTTTTTTTATCACAAGTTAACGGCCACGGTGTTTTTCCGTTAATTGGAATATGTTAATCCATATGCTGGGTTTTATTTAACTCAAGCTTTCTAATATTGGTTCAATTTTCTTATCTATTAATAGTAAGAATACCAGAAAATGTTTTTGAGGACTATGCTATTTATAAGTTATGTAAAGAATGCTCGAAAGGATGTATCTTTTTGTTTTATGTTTGTGTCTTTATGTTGTGTCATTTGATAAATGTACATTTTCGTTTAGATCTCTTTAATATAACTTATTTTAATTAATGTCTCTTCATATGTTCTTTTAAGTTTGTTTATGTATTTTAGATCATGTCTCTTTGATAAATATATAGGTTCATTTGTGTTTTTTTGTTCACAACTCTGAACTTTTTTTCTTTCTACTTGGTGTTTTTTTGGGTTTTTTTTTTTGAAAGTTTGTTTGTGTATGTTAGATCGTGTTTCTATAATAAATATATTTTATCATTTGTGTCTCTTCGTTCACACCTCTTTAATATAATTTAAGTAATATAATTTATTTCCTTTCGAGTTCTTCGTTTGCAACTCTTTCATATAATTTTTTTTTTAATTAGTGTTTTTCGTTAGCGTCTATTTTTTGTGTCTTTTATCTTGTTGTATCATTTGAGTTTTAGTCTTTTCTCTTGTTTATATTTTTGGTTGTAAAGAGTCATTTCTCTTCATGCGTTTAGAATTTTATAAATATGGGTACCTTTTTCACTCAACACATTACAGAAAACAAAATGATACTAAATTCTAATTTTTGCAACCAACGTTATTTTATGATAAGGACTTTTCTTTTGCATATATTGTTGTGTCTTTTCACTTGCAATCTTAGAAAATACTTGAAAGTATGTGTCTTTTCGTTGGCATATTGATATTGATGATTCTTTACCGCTTTTCGATATGATTTTTCAGTGTTTTTATCAAAGAAACTATTTATTTTAAAATATAACCTACTGGATTTTACGTTTTTCTGTTTGCAAAGTGTTTTTGTGAAAACAATGCATTTTAGGTTGCAAAAGGACACTTTTTACTGAATCCACCAAATCAACATCAGAAGTTCAGGCCCAGATGAAGTAGATGTTCATTTTGGAATGAAGTGAGGAGTTAGGATAATCAAACCACGAGAGTTAGCTTTCACATGGGCTTGGAATCATGCCAAAATTCCTCAGAAGTAAGAAGTTAACCCCAAATTACTGAAGGAGTGTCCCAAAGCCCACAACACTTGAAGGCCCAATCGATTGGACAAGAGGCCCACCGATCGATCGAAGCCCATTTTGTCAAGAAGATTCCAGAACAAATTCTGATATGTACCGTTGCATTTGGGGAGATATTTGCTTACGTTGAAGATAAACTCAGGAGATACGGAATCTTCAGAAATGCTCAGGAAGATTACGGTCGATCGGTCAGGATGACGACCGATTGATCAACTGAAGATAACCACTAAAATTTGGATGTTTATCCAAATCTTTTTTATGATTCTTCTCAACCCNTAACCACTAAAATTTGGATGTTTATCCAAATCTTCCTTCTGATTCTTCTCAACCCTTTGCTCGACCCTCTCCCCTATAAATACAGACCTCTGGCGGCCGAGAGAAACATCAGAAATTCTCAAAAAGTTTCCAGGCATCCAAGCTTACAGTTTATCAGTTTTATCAGTTCCTTTGTTCTCTTTCATTTTGTCTATTGCTTCAAGGAAGAAGTCTGTAATCTCTACATTTCCAGAGAAGCTATTCTTAACTCTTTCTATATAAGCAATTTTCATTATGTTTATGTCTACTCTTGCTATGTCTGAGTAGTCTTTTAGTTAGGAATATGGTTTTACTAGGAGGAACCATGGTGTGGTAGATAGGCAATAAGATTATATAATGAGTAGTTTATAGGCTTACTTTTATATCAGTACTGGATCTAATGATAGGATAAATCTGCTACTAATACACCACTTAGAGTAAAAGATCCAGATCTTGATAGTGAAAGCTCTTCTACTAATTAGATTAGTATGATTTGATTTCTTGAACTTAATGCCTAGATTGGTTGGTTAATCAGCCCAAAGGTTCTGTTTCTGAAAGGATATATGTTAGAGTTAACTAGGATGCCAATTGAACTAGACTAGCTAAACCTAACCATAAGGATAGTTAGTTATTAGTGAAATCAACTATATAGCCTAAACTAGTAGTTATATAATTACTACCCTGAATAATTCAAACTGTGATCCTCTGATGCATTACCTGACTTCCTAACGCCTTTTAATATTGAATTTTCTCACGTTTATTTCATTTCAGGCATTGACCGATCGACCACATAATCTGCAATCGACCGAGAGGTGTTCCAAACGATTGATCAGTTCTCAGGACGTGCTACTGTGTGACTCTGCTCTCTGTGGATTCGATCCCTAAGTACTACTGCGAAAGACTGTGTGCTTGCAGGATTATTTTGGGTGAAAACTTAATCCCCATCACATATTTTCGTTATATCTTTCATTGATGCAAGTAATATTGTGTATTTTCGTTTGTATCTTTTCCTTTGCATCTTTTGTTGTCTCTTTTCACCTGCAACCCCAGAAAATACTTGTAAAGATGTGTCTTTTTGTATACGTCTTTTCTTATGTGTCTTTTTGTTTGTGTATTTTCGTTGTAACTTCCATTTATACAATAAAATAAATAGAAGTTAAAAAATTGAACTAATATCCTCTCGTGCTTCATTAGACACTTATGTTAACGAAGTTTCTCTTACTTGTCCTTTGTATTTGTTTGAAATATATTTTCATAGCTGATTTGCTTTTTTCAAGACATTATTGACATCAGCCTTTCCTTTTTCTATTAGTGATTCATAGATTCCATTTCTTTTTCGAATGGTTGCCATGATTTGAAATGAGTTATATCTATTTTCTTAAATTGAATGATAATTTTGATTTGATATTTTTGTTTACCAAATAAATGTGTCTTTTGAACTAAAAACTTTTCAAATCGGAGATGTCTACGAGGGTGATGATGGAGAGCGGAACAAAGTCAAAGTAACACTATTTCATCCAATTTTTTTTGTTTTGTTTTTATTGTAGACATAAATAAAGTCATGATTAATTTTAGTTCACAAAAAATAAATACTACAACTTTAACCGAGTAACATGATTGGATGATCGAATAAACTTCATTTGTCTCTTAAATTTTAAAATACAAATATATCAATTTTAGTAAAAAGTGAATTAAGTATATATGTATTTAAAATTGACTTATTAAAAAATAATATATTAACACATAATATAAATACAAAATTAATATATTGATAATAAAAATTATATAGAACTCCGTGTAACCGGGTGTGTAATTCCTAGTATTAATAAAAACAATATTTAATTAATAAAAAATAAATTCCAATAAAAGAAAAGGTTTGATGATTGTGATAATACACACACAAACTCATGATCAGACCCTTTCATAGATTTTTTTTTATAAAAGAAAGGGCTGGTGATTTGTTTGATGAAGATTACAGAATATAAAGAGAAGAAAATCTTGGAACACACTCACAATACTATCTTGAAACTTAGCAAAACAATAATTTGAATTTGAATAGACAAATACAAAATAATATATTAACACATAATATAAATACAAAATTAATATATTGATAGACCATTCACTTGCTTTGGACTCCAAAATGACTCTTGAGCTTTCGTCACTTCTCTTAACCATCAAATAAAAAATTTGTTTTGCGCTCTCCTTGGGCTTCTAATAGGCATAAAATGAACTGGACTTGATGGCTAACACCTTTGAAGGTTTTCCGAAGATTCTGGCCCGGACTTGATCATCAAATGTTTTGATACACAAATTGATGTCTGGAAAAATGTGCAACATTGGTTGACATTCACTTGCAAGATGGCAAATCTTAAAATGTCATCAACTATGGTGTAGTAACTATAAAACCAATAACTGAATAAAGTCATAGTCAAATGACTCTGTCTAACAACAATACAAAATTTTCATCTCTTTTCTAAATATATCATGATTATCCATAGAGACCATCAAAAAGAATATTATTGAATTATATTTACCTAAATAAGAAAATTAAAGAAATGGGATTTACTATCTCTGCCCTATCGCTAAGAACAGTAAAGTCTCTCTTTTATTAGGACTTGTGGTCCAACACGAAATCAGAAACAACAACGATCCTGTCCAAGAACTTTTTTGGAAACAATCCTTCGCAAGCATCTATAAATATGTACCCTGACGCATAGCAAGGAAATAACATTACTAAAGAACCAATAAACATAATAAAAACAAAAACAAAAAAAACAAAAAAAATAATAATAACCAAAAGATGGCAGCATACATGAGGAACAGCGTTTTTGTGTCTTCACTGATGTTTTTCATGATGGTTGGTTCCTTGAACTCACAACCGGCAGACGTAGCAGCCATTTGCGGGAAAGCGAAGAACCCATCGTTCTGTAACAATTTCATGAAAGGCAAGTCTGGTGATATCAAAGCGGTTGCACAGCTCACCCTCGCTGCTGCACAAGCAAGTGCAACAGCAGCTTCAAGCAAAATCCAGTCTCTATCCACGGGAGCAGCCGCCCCCGCTTTGAAGACAGCATACACCTCGTGTGTGGGGCAGTACAAAGATGCAATCAGCAGTCTCAATGAAGCTAAGGCTAGCCTAGCGTCGAGCGATGGCCAAGGGTTGAATATGAAGGTTTCAGCAGCTATGTCAGGAGCTACCTCATGTCAAGATGGCCTTGCCAAACTCGGAGCTGATCCAGCTGTTGTGAAGAATGGTGAGGATTTCCAGAATATTGCTGGCATTGTTCTTGTCGTCTCCAACATGCTTAAGGCTTGATTTAATCTCCCATCATACTAATCTATATATTATACATATACGGAAAATAAAACCTAAAATCCTTACATACTATACATATACAAATAAATGTAACTTAAGATCCTTGTTATTGGGTG
>OVAP01005478.1:0-10995 GCA_900406295.1 Aurinia saxatilis | reverse complement strand
AAAAAAAGAAAAAAAAAAAAAAAAAACAAAGAATAAAAGTAAAAGAAAAACAAAATAATGTAAAAGCTTACACTGGAGTTAGATTGTGGATTAGTTTTTGCGCCATAAAACTTGATGGGGATTAGTTTTCGCGCAAAGTATTTTCTGCAAGTGCACTGGTCTCGCAGTAGTACTTAAGGATCGTATCCACAGATATCAGAGTGTACACAGTATCACCTCCAAGTTCACTCGAGCTAAACAGCAAAATGAAGTGTTTTTGGGTTTTGGTCGATCGATCGAGACACATTTCGGTCGATTGTAGATAATGCGGTCGATCGATCAATGCCTGAAAATGCTAAAAACAAATAAAACGTGAGAAAGTTCAATAATAAAAAGCGTCAGGAAGTCAGGCAGTGCATCAGAGGATCACGGTTTGAATTATTCAGGGTAGTAATCTATGTAAATCCTAGTTTAGGCTATATAGTTGAAATCACTATTAACTGACTATCCTTTTGGTCAGACTTAGCCGGTCTAGTTCAATTGGTATCCGAGTTAACTCTAACATATATCTTTTCAGAAAGAGAACCTATGGGCTGATCAACCAATTAATTGTGGGGGTCGGATTCCACCCCCGAAGATTGATAGCATTAAACGGTTAAGTGTTTTCCACAAAACACTACTACGGCCCCTGAGCTGGTCATATGTCCACACCATCGAGCATTATAGTCATGGACTAATGATTAGTAACGACACAGTCAAACATGATTCACCGAGGGTCCCACGATTAACAATGAATATAACAAGACATGGATCAAACTTAGCCCGCAGAGAAAGCTCTTAGGCATGTCCCGCGAGCCAAGTAACGAACATGCCCCGCGGACAAGCTTACACAAACTTCCCGCAGGCAACATGATCGACATGGCCCGCGGACCAAGTTCATTGACTGTCCCGTGGGCCATGCAAAGCATTTGGCTCGCGGGACAAGTCCTTTAGCTTGTTTCGTGGGCCAAACCTTTTATAAACTCACAACGAAACCATCAAGCCTATTTTATGGACATTTGGTTGGTGGGTCCCGGTCAAAACTTCACCAAGCAATGTGCTAGCTAAGTCTCACAGTGGGTCCCGACAGACTTCACCAAGCAATGTGCTAGCCAAGTTCCATTGCGGGTCCCAAACATTCTTAGACAAACCAATTCGATCTCTCTATGGTCAATTGAACGTCCGTACATGAAATGGACCCGCAAATGATCGAACAAAGACATCGAGAAAATCATCCACGGGCCAAGTCTGGACCATGGCCCGGGGGACAAGTACACTACCTTCACCCGCGGGCTACATCCTTATTGTGGCCCGCGATATGAGCTCAACAACGTAGCTCACGGGCTATACTCATGCCATGGCCCGCATACTACATCCTTGCCGTGACCCGCGGGCTACATCCTTGCCGTGGTCCGCGGGCTACATTCTTGCTATGTCCTGCGGGGCGAGCTCGACGTCACAGCCCGCGGGCTGCACTCTTGATATGGCCCGCGAGGCGAGCTTGATGTCACAGCCCGTGGGCTACACTCTTGTCGTGGCCCGCTAGCACGCCTAGAAACATCACGTCTCGTGGGTACGTGCACATGGCTTAGTTCCATCACAAACTAAGGACCCACGATAAACATTTCATCGAACGATTATTGTGATCACACTCTTTTTCCCTTGGTAAGGTTTTTCCATGTGGTTTTCTTTGCCAAGGTTTTTAATGAGGTGACATCAAAACACATACGACTCACGAGATTATCTAAACAATCTCCAGAAACACTTATAACTAGCCAAATAGCCCAGCTCAGTTCCGTGGTCCCATTTCCATCTTCCATTAAGACAAAGCCCTAAGGTCTGTTCCGAGCGCCGTCAAGCAAGAAAGTTCGAGAATAGAATCATCGAAGTATCTAAGGAGAAAGGAAACTATCCAGAAGACTGTTGGAGGAATGGAAACATATCTTCAGGAAATGAAAGGTGGCCCACAAAAGAGCTTGGGCCCCAAGGTGGCTTAGTTAGAGTATTTATAGGATCTAAGGTCGTAGGTCTTATATCATCTTCTTCTCTCTCGAATAGCCTAAGTCTTAACAGCTTGTATTCGAGAATTACCTTAACGATCAATAAAATGACCCCACCTTTCTTCTCTTGTTCTTTGTCTTTTACTCTTGTTTTTTTTAGCGGTTCACAATAGAGAGTCGGCGATCCCTTAAAAGAATCGTTTGACAAGTTTTTGGTTGTATGTGAATTCTTGCCCACACAATTTAGCGCCAATTGTGGGAACATCATCGACTGCTCCACACGAAGAATCGCTCGGAACTATGAACATGGCTGAAGGTGACAATCTCGTGGATCAATTCCATCTTGAGAGATCAACGTTGACCCCACCTCATGGTGGAAACTACCTGCTCATGAATCCGTCTCTACATCCTAAAATGAATCATCCCCATCAGTATGTTAACATGATCATGGAGAGTCGCCATATTGCCCAGACCGTGTCTCTGCAATCAAGTTTTTCCAGCGGAAGGCAAGCACCAGCCCTACGCGGGCCACCTCGCTAAACTGTCCAGACTGCAACATCTCTTTCACCGAGAATGACGCATAAGCAATCAACCGACTTCACAACGATCCTCTCGTCATCCAGCCAATGATCGGCGACATCAACATAACCAAGGTTTTAGAAGACACAGGAAGCTCGGTGAATATGATCTTCATGGGCACATTGTTACGCATGAAGGTGGACCCATCAGGAATAGAGAAAACTCCGAGCCTCTAACAAGTTTCTCTGCAAAAACAACCATGACCCTTGGAACGATCGAGCTCCCGGTCCAGAACGAAAGCATCACGAAGATGGTGACATTCACTGTCACCGATCACCCTACGATCTACAACGCGATACTGGGAACCCCCTGGTTGAACTCAATGTGTGCGGTTCCATCTCCTTACCACTTGTGCATCAAGTTCCCAACATCCGAGGGGATCAAAACCATCAGAGGAAACCAGAAGCAGTCCAGAGCATGTCTGCTCGCTGAACACAATCCCAGAGGGCAAGTAGAAGAAACGGCAGATGAGGCACAGAGCTAGGAAGCAACTATCTGTAGTCATGCATCAACTACAATCGCAGAAGCTCGGGAAGAAGAATCACATGTGGACCCCGTCATCTCTGTCTGCATAGACGATCGACATCCAGAACGAGTAGTGGAAATTGGCGCAGACCTACCAGACTCCCTCCGTACAGAGCTCATCGCTTTCCTGAAAAGAAATGTTAACACCTTCGCTTTGACGGCCGAAGATATGCCTGTAATCAGCATGGACATCGCAGGTCATGAACTCAACGTGGACCCAACCTTCAAGCCAATCAAGCAGAACAGAAGAAGGATTGGCCCAGAACGAGTACATGCAGTGAATGATGAAGTAGTCAGACTTCTCAAAGTCGGATCAATCACGGAGGTCAAGTATCCAGATTGGATAGCCAACCCAGTGGTGGTCAAGAAGAAGAATGATAAGTGGAGAGTCTGTGTCGACTTCACCGACCTCAAGAAAGCATGTCCCAAGGACAACTTCCCTCTTCCTCATATCAATCGGCTGGTCGAAGCAACAACAGGGAACCAACTCCTATCATTCATGGACGCTTTCTCAGGCTACAATCAGATCTTCATGCATCCTCACGACCGCGAGAAGACAACCTTCATCACTGACAGAGGTACCTATTGTTATAAAGTTATGCCTTTTGATCTTAAGAATGCAGGTGCAACGTACCAGAGGCTGGTCAACAAGATGTTCCCTGAACAACTGGGAAAAACCATGGAGGTATACATCGATGACATGCTCGTGAAATCGATGGACCAACATGAGCACGTGGCCCACCTCGAAGACTGCTTCAAACAACTTAACAAGCACGACATGAATTTGAACCCCACCAAGTGCCGTTTCGGAGTCACCTCCGGCGAGTTCCTTGGCTACTTCGAAAGATGCCATCTCCAACAAGCAAAAGAGAGGTTCAACGCCTCACAGGACGGATCGCACCGCCCAACCGCTTCATCTCCACGTCCACAGACAAGTGTTTGCCCTTCTATAACATCCTCAGAGGAAACAAACACTTTGAGTGGACAGAAAAATGCGAGGAGGCTTTCCAACACCTGAAGGACTACTTAGAGAGGGCCTCATTGCTAGCCAAACCTGTGGATGGCGAGCCTTTGTTCCTACACATAGCAGTTTCGCCCTCAGCCGTCAGCGGAGTACTCATTCGTGAAGAAAGAGGTGAGCAACATCCCATCTTCTATGTCAGCAAGACCTTGACGGACGCCGAGACTAGATATCCACAAATGGAGAAGCTCGCTCTAGCTGTCGTGATGTCATCGCGTAAGCTAAGGCCTTACTTCCAGTCTCACTCCATAGTGGTGCTTACTCCATTCCCATTACGAACCATCTTGCACAGTTCGAGTCAGTCAGGACGTCTAACAAAGTGAGCCGTAGAGTTGAGCGAATATGACATTGAATCTCGCAACCACACTAGCGCAAAAGCACAAGTACTAGCTGACTTCTTAGTCGAACTTTCATAAGGTACGGATGCTGACCCCACAGAACACGCGACATGGACACTCCATGCAAATAGATCATCATCCAAGCAAAGGTCAGGAGCCGGCATCCTTCTGGCCTCACCTACAGGAGAGATCATCGAAGAGTCCATCCGTTACAATTTCCCAGCCTCTAACTACGAGGCAGAATATGAAGCTTTGATTGCAGGGTTGAGACTTTCCTTAGGCATCAACGTCCAGAAGATCCAAGCCTTACGCGACTCAAAACTCGTAGTCAGTCAGTTCAACGGCGAGTACGTTACACGAGACGAAAGGATGGGGGCCTACCTCAGCATTGTGAAAGAGCTGTCAGAAAAGTTCACGGAATTCACCCTTACGCGAATCTCTCGAAATGAAAATACAATGGTCGACGCACTAGCAGCCTTGGGCTCGACATCAGATCCAGACCTGCACAAAGTGATCCCCGTGGAACTCCTGAAATATCCAAGCATCCAAGAAACTCATCCCATTCACCTTATCGATGCTGAAGTGGTTGGCCCCGAAAATCAACCTGCAGCAGAAGATGAGGTTGTTCCTATGGAAGTAGACGAAGCAACTGACCATAGCAACTATGGAGGTGACACTCTTTGGATGGATCGAATTAAGCATTACATCACAACTAGAGATGTTCCCACAGATAAGTGGGCCGCGCGTATACTCAGAGGTCAAGCAGCACGTTACATCATCAAAGATGACAAGCTTTACAAATGGGGGCTAGGCGGCCCACTACTCACTTGCCTCGAAGGAGCGGACGTTCGCGAAATGATGGAAGAGATTCATGGAGGTTCGTGTGGAAACCATTTTGGGGGCCGCAGCTTGGCCATCCGAATCAAGCGACATGGTTTCTACTGGCCCACAATGATCAAAGACTGCGAGCAATTCTCTACCAAGTGTGATAAGTGCCAGCGCCACGCTCCAACCTTCCATCAGCCCACTGAGATGCTAACATCAGTTTCATCACCATATCCTTTCATGAGATCGTCCACGGACATAGTGGGCCTTCTCCATAATTCGAAGCAAAAACATTTTCTGCTTGTCCTAACTGATTATTTTTCCAAGTGGGTGGAAGCAGAGTCATACGCTAGCATCAAGGACGCCCAAGTCGAACATTTTGTGTGGAATTTCATCATTTGTCGTCACGGCGTACCCTACGAAATCGTCACAGACAACGGGTCCTAATTCATCTCGGTCCGCTTCGAAGGGTTCTGCGAGAAGTGGAAAATTCGTCTCAGCAAATCAACTCCTCGCTATCACGGGGCATTTGCCAAGCCGAAGTGGCCAACAAGACAATCCTCGATGGAATCAAGAAGCGCCTTGATGCCAAGAAGGGACGATGGGCAGACGAACTCGATGGAGTCCTCTGGTCCCACCGGACAACTCTTAGACGACCAACCGGAGAAACTCCCTTCGCACTCGTGTATGGGACAAAATGTGTCATCCCATCTGAAGTAGAGTTTCCAGGCATACGACGCATGCTCCTCCAGCAACATGAGAATCTCAGTCACCTCTTAAAAATTGACGAGTTAGATCTAATCGATGAGTGTCGCGACCTAGCATACATCAGACTACAAAATTAGCAGGTAGCCGCAAGGTACTACAACAGAAAGGTCAGGCCCAGATGATTCAAGGAGTGTGACCTTGTCCTCCGCAAAGTGTTCCAGAATACAGCTGAACTAAACGCTGGCAAACTTAGGACGAACTGGGAGGGACCCTAGAAGATCTCAAAGGTTGTAAAACCAGGCGTCTACAAACTCGTCAACATGAAAGGCATCAAATTTCCGAGGTATTGGAATGCAACCTATCTCAAGAAGTACTATCACTGAGCGTCATCACAAAGCATTCACAGCAAGGTGAACTACGAGTCGACTTGATCCCTTTCTAAGGTACGTAGGAGCTCATCACCACAATGAGTTCAGTTGACCCCTCCTCTAAAAAAGGGGGGAGTTGTGTAGTATACTCGTATACTCCCACTCAATTTTTGTGGCTCACGAAAACGTTTCGTTAGCACTTATCCAATGGGCCACACTAAGCCTATCCCTGACCATGTTCGAGGTAACACACCGCCTTCCTTCTAACAAATAACTTTCAAATGACTAGACTAAGGTTGGAACCCACAAGCCTTCTTTTCATCCTCACTTGCATTTCGGGTCCCACCACCATTTTTTTCCAACAATCATTCATGCCTTGCAAAAAATGATGTTACGGTCCCGTGGTTTTGGGTCCCGTTGTCAACCTGTTCCCGATGGAGAGCAGCGTGGCTTCAGGACCGATTCGTGGTGATCAAGCTACATCGACATGCGCCCACACGGGAGCTCTTAATATGCAAATCATTGTTGACGGTAGCATTGAGCTAACGATCCTGTCACAGCTCACGAACGAAGGTTACGAAATCTTCAAGCGTATAAAATTGTATCCATTGTTGCTGGTCACAACAGTTGTATATACCTGGGTCATGAACACCATCTTTATGGTAAAACGTGCGACATCTATTGTCGGAAGCAGTCCCACTAGATATAGAGTGGGGGTGTGAAATAAATAGTTTGTCTTTGAAAACCCACCAACTCAACGCTGGTCATCGACATCCCATGGGCACATCCTTGATGCATCGTCACAGGGAGGGATATTATTTGGTTTAAGCTTTCTCCACAAAAAGCCTGATCGCTATGATCATCTAAGTGACCCATCGAAACCCAACTATCATGCTGGCCATAAACATCTCATGGACATAATCCTCCTGCCAAAACGCTAGCATCACAAACGCAAGCTAAGGAACTTTCCAACCAGGGGATGAGATTTGATAAACATGATCCCTCCAATCCCGACAAAAATTTTTGCTGGCCCACTCAAGTCAATCACACTTCTTTGCTGAGAGGTCGCTACTCGAGGCAAGTGGTAGGTCGCTGACTTCGGTCAATCAAAGCAACGACTCCTATCAAGACGACAAGGCAACAATAGCCGAATCTTACACATCAATCAAAAACATCATCTAAGGTGTGGTCCCCAATCACCTTAGCTACCTTACGATGGTCAATCATCCGATTACCTTGGAGATCCTTCGATGATCACCTTGAGTTCATCAAACCCACCATCGATAAGGATCTCAATCAAGCATCCCGGGTCTTGCCCGCATCATCATGAGTGGGATAGACCTCGCAAGATAAATCACGACGGGACCCGTACAAAACTTGTCCTGCGGACAACTTGGAGCATCCAACCCCGTAAGCCACACCACGATGGGACCCGCTCGACTTGTAGCCCGCATGCAAATCTCACTCCCTCTCCCGCGAGATACATATCTCGCATGGGACCCCCTCGAATCGTAGCCTGCCTTGGGAAACTTCATTCCCAGTACTTAAGGTTCGAATCCACAGGGAGTAGGGTGTACGCAGTAGCACGTCCAAGTTCACTCGAGCTAAGCAGCAAAATGAAGTTGTTTGTGGTTTTGGTTGATCGACAGTGTGAACTGGTGATTGAAACACCTTTCGGAGGATTGTGGATTGTGCGGTCGATCGATCAGTGCCTGAAAATGCTAAAAACAAATGAAATATGAGAAAATTCAATAATAAAAAGTGTTAGGAAGTCAGGCAATGCATCAGAGGATCACGGTTTGAATTATTCAGAGTAGTAACTAGTGTAAGTCCTAGTTTAGGCTATATAGTTGATATCACTATTAACTGACTGTCCTTATGGTCAAGCTTAGCCAGTCTAGTTCAATTGGTATCCGAGTTAACTCTAACATATATCTTTTCAGAAAGAGAACATATGGGCTGATCAACCAATTAATCTAGGCATTAAGTTCTGGAAATCAAATTCTACTAAATTATAAATAGTAAAGCTTTCACTATCAAGTTTTGGATCTCTTATTCTAAGTGGTGTATTAGTAGCAGGTTTATCCTATGATTATATTAAGATATGATATGCAAGTAAGCCTATAAAATAATCATTACACAATTCTATTACATATCTACCAAACCATGATTCCTCCTAGCAAAACCTTATTCCTAACTAAAAGACTACTCAAACATAGTAAGAGCAAGCATGATGACAATGAAAATTGCTTATTATAAGAAAGGGTTTAAAATAGCTTCTCTGGAGTGTAGAGATTACAAACTTTTTCCTTGAAGCAGTGATCAAAGCAATAACAAAATGAAGAAACAATAAGAAACTAAAAACTATTTAGCCTGGAAGCTTTTGAGTGTTTTTCTGATGATTCTCTCTGGCTTCAGCCGTCTGTATTTATAGGGGAGAGAGTCGAGTAGTTGGTTGAGATGAATCAAGAATAGGATTTGGATAGGAATCCAAATATTTGTGATTATCCTACCTCAGTCGATCGATCACTATTATTTTAATCGATTGGTGGATATCTAAAACGCGTCTTCTGAAGATTCAGTATCTTCAGTGATTATCTCCAACATATACTGAGAACTCCCCGAATGCAACAGTTCTTATCTGAATTTGTTCTTGAAGCTTCCTTGAGATAATGGACCTCAATCGATCGGTGGGCCTCTGCTCAGGTCGATTGGGCCTTCATTTCATGCAGGCTTCTGGATACACATTCAATGATTTTGGCTTAACTTCTTACTCCTGGGGACTAATGACTTGATTCCAAGCCTATGTGACAGCTAACTCACGTGGCTTGATTGTCCTAACTTCTCACTTCAATCCAAAATAAACATCTTCTTCATCTGGGTTTGGACTTCTAATGTTGAATTGTTGGACTTGGTAGGAAATGTTCATTTCTGACCTAGAATGCATTGTTTTTACAAAAACACTTTGCAAACAGAGAAATATGAAATCCAGTGGTTTATGTTTCAAATCAAATAGTTTCTTTGTTAAAAACACCAATTATTCATATCGAAAAGCGGTAAATTATCATCCTTATCAAATCCCCCAGACTTAGCTTTGTTATTCCTCGAANAGGCGCAACTTCGTGATGGTCATCTCGACAATCCTGCCAAAAGTTCTCATCTCATACTCCCGCCACAACTCTCTCAACTGGTCCAACAGGAATCTCAACCTGCAAATACCCTAACTGCACTGAAATCTGACTCTCTACATTTATTTATATGGCGTGAGCTTTCTTACTGGAAAATATCAGCTAGGTAAAACAGGCTCGGTGTAATGAGAGGAGGCTAATATTTAGAGGTGGCGCTAGTGTGTTTAGGGTTTACCGTACTCAGGAGAAATGCGATATGTTTGCAAAAAAACAAGAGAGATCGGACCGCTTGATGGCACAGTTCCCCAATAAATTCTCCTTAGCTCGGCTCATTCCTCCCCCAGACTTAAATTCTTTTAAGGGAATCTAAAGTCTTCTTTAACATCCTCGGACTTCTTTAAACGTTTTCCACCTATCTCCATCTTTGATCCTTGATTTCCCAGGACTTTTTGCTAAACAAATATGGATCATAAAGCTTTGATTTTTTTTTTTTTTTAAATCTTTCACCATATATAGCAAGACATAAATTTTACCTTAATTTTGATGAAGTATTACCAGGGAAATCAGTCTTAAAATCTTCTCTTTGAATCTCCATGCATATATTAAGATCATAGCATGCTTTTTTCACCAGTCTTCACGAGTGATTGGAAAATTGCGTTGGTCTCATCTCTCCGGCCATTTTATACATATTGCATATAAGACAAGAAAAGAAAAGAGACTGCATGAGGTTTGAAAAGAGGGTAGGTTTATGGGTGTGGTATCAACTCAAGATAAGTTGACCATTCAGGATCAGCAAGAGAGTGGTAAAGTGGATAAGAAGTCCTGAATGGATTTGTTTTTCCTAGTCTAATACCTCCAGCAAGAAAGATTTATAATTTATAATCCGGTTTAGGTACAAATAAAATAGAGTAAAAAATCAGATTCATTAAAGAAGTGCAAACCGAGATGTGTTGGGGAAGCTTGAGTATGAAGTTTCTGAAACAAGTGCCTCGGGGCAGTCTTGTAAAGATGGTCACTAGGCCGCAGTCCAGTTGTGAGTAAGGTCCTTATTCAAGACCTGGGTTGACTCAATAAAACACTTTTGACTCGATAAATTTTTTTTAAAATGGGTGTAAAAGTGCGTCAAAAGAAACAAACGAGTTAGATAACGAGGAATACCCCCAGACTTGAATAACATCATCCTCGATATTGACAAGTTGTGAGAGCTAAATGGGAATTGAAATGGATTGAAATAGAAATGGAAGATGGATTTTACCTCGTTGTTTTAAGTTTATTGAATGACCTTCTTTGTCTTATTGAAACTGAAAGGACTTTACAGGGAATATGAGAGGATTTGTACCTGAGGACATCAGTATATCATCATTTGTCTGTTGATTTGAGGAAGTGTTCATAATTCTAAGTCTTCATCGATCGATACAGTCATCAATCGATCGATACAGTGATACACAAAGTTTTACCCTTGTATTTCTGACTGCAAGTGTACAG